>NW_020868857.1:501063-504207 GCF_003789085.1 Penaeus vannamei
GCTGTACGCTGTATCTTATCAGTAGTGACTAATGTATCGGCACCAACTGTTGATAGCAGTGTTTAATATCGAAAATAAATTAATTGAGATGCTGAGATGATGTTTTATCTAACTGTAGGAAATGGGTGTTTTAATGGTGTTTTAATGGTCAGGTGTTTTTTGTTGGGGAATGTGACTCACTGAATAATATCAGAATGTTTATTGTTTAATGTATTAGAAGGAATGTGATGTTTCACTTGTTCTTGTTGTAGCCTATGGAAAATCATGGTTTTGGGTGGGGGTGAGAGTACCATTGTTTGAAATATTTGACTTCAGCGCTCACCTGAACTTGTTTTTGTTACAATTTACTCACCTACATGACCTGTGTACATAGATTGCAGTTATGTCTGTACCACATAGCACTACGGCATTGAAAGTTGTCAAACATCCTCCACACATTCTCGAAGGTTAGGACCTAGTTTGGTTCCTTGAATTGATTATAAACCACCTGGGTATGTCATCAATACTTAACTTGTACTGCAGCCAATACAGCAATTACACATCTTTCTGATGCAAGAACAGGCTATGAACCGCTTCAATAAGCAAACTGTAACAGGAACCCAACATCAAAATTTACGGGAATTAACATGTTCCAAACATCTTAAAAAATGTATTGACCAATAAACCAGCCTAATCTAACGATTTAAGTTGCCGTGACTAGGCGTGCCCGAGCAGACCTAGGGGAGGGTTGATGCAGGGGCTCTGTCCCCCAACACCCTCCTGGGAAACATTCTCTTCACCTTGGTATAAACGGCATTCATACTGTGAAATGATATAACCAATACCTTTTTGTCTGGAAATGTCAAACTTTCATTCGCTTTATTCTACTGTCTGGATTGCTATGATTTTTTTTTTTTTTTTTTTTTGGGGGGGGGGGGTATTAAATAACCCAGAATCAATGCAACACTGGATATGCAACATTTCTCACTGGTCACTTGTGGAGTGGCTGGCTTTGAACTGTCAAACCTCGCAGCCAGCGACTGAAAGTCTGAAACGTACAATGCTCATATCACTAAATAAGCATATAGATAAATTTAAAACACATAAAAGTATCATAACATTAAAAAAAAGGCTTTAAAAGTATAAAATGTGTGTAGTAGAAAAAAAAAGGAAAAAAAAAAAAAAGATATAAGTGGATTATTACCTTTACATAAACTAAGACACTTTTCATTTATGGCATAAGGTGTGAAAACCGAAAATAAAGGAGATACATGACAGAGACGAGAGAATATCGACCCATCTTTTTCTAAAAGTTGTTTGCCTTGTTTACATCAGGAATGTTTACAATACTATGACCTCTTAACTCATTCCTGCGATCTGTCAACTAGTTCGTGTATTACTGCGTGCTTGTAAAGACGATTTTGTTAATTTCAATGTCTGATTTTCGTAATCCATGTATTTTAGGCATTCCTTTGTTTTTGATAAATTTTTTTTTGTGTGTTTTGATAGTTTTAACGCTCTTTACAAAAACCTAAAGTGAATTTACTTTCCAAAACGACTTTCAAGACCTCGTGATTGTCATTCTTTCACAAAGCAATGGTTAGGAATGTTTTGTTTTCAGTATTTTCAATTCCGGGTGCTCTGTAAAACAAATAGTGCTATGCAGAAGAAATAGACCTTAGTAACTATAGCAGCTTGATGTGTGAGCTCGTAAAGTGCCCCAAATTGCCGGAAATAGTGATTAGAAACCAAGCCATCCAGAAGTGAAGGAAAGTTCGGTGTCTTGAGATAGAAAGGTGTTTGGTTTATTCTTTAAAGTATGTATGCGAAGGCATAGTTTGTGGGGTTTGTGGGGATGGAGCCCCTGGGCTGGGAAAGATTTTGGTTCATATGGCGATATTTGTGAATTCCCTGAAGTGCCTCAAAAATTGTTGGCTGCCTTAAAAGGGACTTTGTCTTAAAGGGGTACAGTTATCATCATGAAACTGTTAACAGTACTTTCACTTATTTCCAGCACAGGTCACTGGCAATGGAAAACTATAAGGTTCATGTATATTCAATTAGATTTTAAAGGAATTCATTATAGTATGGACTCACTCGTCAGAGACTAACAAATCCCCACCTCCACGTCACAAAATTTACTTTACAAGCTGAGTTGCCGTGATTGGGCGTGCCTGTCAAAGCGGAGTGTTGATAGGGGGCTGTTCCCGCGAAACACACCCTGGCCAAGCATTTTTTCACCTTGGTATGCACAGTAAGAGTTGAAACTAGGGAGTGCCAAATGGTCTTCGGCTCTGAAAGGAGCTTTGCAAAATCTTTTCCCTTTGTAGCTTTGCTGTTCATGTCTTCGGATTATAGCTTGTATCAACAACTACAATTTTTGGTCATCTATAAGAAAATCATTGTCAATTTGCCCTACCTTAGTATGCCCATATCAAGTTTAACCAATTTAATGAAAAAATACATGGTGAATGATATAGCATAATGAATAATTTGAGATGAGAATATAAAACTACATAATTAGTACCAAGTAATTTACACAGCTAGTTCATATGGAAATGCAATTTCTGCGAAACACATGTAGAGTAGTGGGACAATATTTTTTTAATACAGTACATCGAGGATAAGAGCATCCCAGAAGAATGCTGTGGTACTCTATCAGTTACTGATTGTATATTTTTTAGTCTTATTGGCTGCGATATAATAAATACTTACCAATATCCATTTGAGGGATTTCTCATTATGCATCATGAATATGGATCAGAGTAATACAACAACAAATAACTGTACACGATAGGAATACATTATGAAAGAGTATTATGTGTACTGGAGTCCTAACATACATTGGTTTGCCTAAGCATAAAGTATATACTCATTCTTTCAATAATACCGGTTAATCGTTACGTTGTGGATGTACTAAGCCACCAGTCAGCCCTCCCAAAGGGCAGAGGCAGTCATGGCAATTTAAAGAATTACAGTAATACCAAGAAGAGGTAATACCTACATTTTTTATTAAAGTTTGATACAAGAGAGAAAAGCGAGTGTCATGTTCTGAAACATTGTGTACTTATTTCTTACTGTACATAAGTTTGGAGGGGTGGCTGTGAGTTTGTGGCAGATGCAATGGGAATGAGGTTGTTATTCACATGTAGAAATTAGAGGGAT
>NW_020868857.1:504307-509307 GCF_003789085.1 Penaeus vannamei
ACCCCCGCTGACCCCCCTTCCTCCCGCCGCAGGTCGCTGAGCTGAGCCACAGCGTGACGTCGCCGATGAGTTTCCGCGTGGAGTACAAGCGAGGCAGCACCGGGCCCGCGGTGTTCCAGAGACACGTGCGGTTCCAGGTGGACATTACTCCAGTGTGTCCCCCTAATGATCCCAACCCGCTCTACGCCATTAACTTCATTCTTCTCTCTGGTATGATGGGTAATGAACTGCCATACGTATTTGTCCTAGTTATCATCCTGACAGCTAAAAGACCGTAGCGTGTATGGTTCAAGGTGAGCGTGTATGCACTCCTTAATGGACATGCCACTACAAACAAAAGAAACATCATGTCAGATGTGTTCTCAAATTGCAGTTCATATATTTAAGAGACGTAGCATATTTTCACAGTAATATATTTTTTTCTGTGTGGGACTCTTTTCAAGGACATGAGTGAGACACAAATTATTTTTTCACGGTTATCCTAGGATGTAGAAGTATGAGTGACGTGAGAGAGATCAGGGGCCCCACACCCGCAGCCGTGTGTGGCTCGACACTCATGTTCCGCAACACAGTGGGAACTCACCCATTCTGTGCGTCCTCTGTGTGTACTCGAGATTTCCATGAAATTCATCAGATTCTCTTATTAGGTCAGGATTCATTTTCGAGTTGCCACGGCCTCCATAGCTTCGTCTGAGGAAGGGGCTATGAGGTCGACGTGCTGTAAATTCCTTTTAATTTGATTATATGAGCTGCAATATTTTGTGAGACATTCTCTTACGACTCTTCAATGTCTCAGTCAGCCTTGGAGTTTTGTATAGACTACTCGTTGTTATCCCTTTCGGTTTCTTTTTCCACTAGACGGTCGTTTTACATGTTTACCGGAATGTGTTTTTTTACAGAAACTTTTAAACTGTTTTGTGTAACAGTTGACTCCCCCCTCGACCTACCAAGTTGTTCTGTGTATGTTTCTTGTTTTCTGACTCTCTGTGTCGGTAGAAATGCAGGTTTTACAACAGCTTATGCCTGATTTATTGATTTTTATCTAGAGTATCATAATATTACTGTGTTGCCTGTCTTAAGATTTATTTTTGGTCTCCAACAAAACTTCATGTAACTGAAAGCATATAATGTACTATCCCCTATATTAGACACAGCATGCCAAGACACCGTCAGTCGTAAAGTGTCTCGTCTGACTCTAATTCTTCGCAGGTAATATACGACGGTTTCGGCGAATATGTGAGCACATCCAGTCGCAAGTGTGTAGTCGACGGCCGCCAGCATCCCCTCGGGTCGGCCGGAAGTTCACCACGGAGCTGTCAGAGTCCTCGTCGTGTGGCTCAGACACGTCAGAGCGGCTGTCACCCTTCCCAGCAGGCAAACAGGTGCAGTGAGGCAGGCGTATGCGCGAGGGCGTGAGAAGATATCCCTAAACAATGAGTGCTTGAAGATAAAGGCTGAATGTTTGACAGGATCATGAGTTAGAGGCATGAGGAGATCTAATGACAGGAGCCAAGGCCAAATTATGACTGGAGGCTTCATCTCTCTCAAGATTTTCAGTAAAATGCAATGAAAGTAAAAGGTGTTTTTTAATGACCTTCTGGAATTGTACAGTGTACTTTGTAAAGACACGAGTATGTTTGTAGAATAGAGTTTTTGTCTTGTGGCGTACCTTTACTTTCCGATCACACTTCCTGTACAACCTACTCCCTTCCTTTGACCAAGAGTTAAGCATGACAACACCTGAACTAATATTATCCATTAGGATTACTAAAAGGTAACTATTTCATCTGTGAAGAAAGATAATGAAGTAGCCTATAGTTAGATCGCATATGTTACATACTTTTTTAGATAATTCCTCTTCTAGTGCAAGATGCTGTCCTTAGAATTTCATGGAGAAAGACAAATAAGCCTTTATCAAGAACTTACCACCGAGCAATAATCTAAAAGAGATTCACAGCACAAAATCTTGTATCGCCAGGGTGAGAGCGACGTAGAGAGTGATGTATCCCAGTCAGAAGCCAAGAGCTTGTCAGGAGGCCGAGGCAGCACAGACCCGGCCCAGCCAAACGTCTCCAACGGGCGCAGCTCCTCCGACCCCGAGACCCAACAGTTGGGGTCCTCAGACCTGGCCACGTAGTCCAGGTCTGGCCGGGCCTCCACTGGTAGCGTTGTCGTCACCAGCACCAGCGCCCAACTGCCACAACCACCCTTCCTGCCAGGCGGCCCCAAGGATCAGGCCATGTGTTCCGTCGAGAAGAACATTTGCTCACCAGGACCGAAATAACATTAGGGATGCATAATGCTATGGCAAACGGCTAGAAGATGGTTGCCAAAAATAAAACGTGATTAGATAAAAAAAAAAAAAAACTTGTCCATATACTTGTGTATGGTAAGCAAATTAACTTTGAAGTTACTTGTTTTTACCCCTAAGGACGAATGAACTAGATAGTGCTTGCTGGTATGATCAGTGTCGTGTTTGTCCAGGGATGGTCTATTCTGAAAATGCGAAAGAAATACCTTTAGCTTTCATGATTCTTGTTGATAGGCTTCCTAACATCGTCTTTTTATTGGTGGAGTAAGGTACTGTGACTTCTTGCTTACAACTGTGTCATCTACTCATTTTATACATTTTAAAGAAAACACATTTTATAGATTTAGTCAAAGCGATGAAATTTCAACCATTCATTACTTCCATGCAAGTTCATAGCATGCCAACAGAAATTTGGCTTTGCAATAAGTGACAGTGGATAACTTCACCAACCTGAAAACGTCCGTAGTGAGTGCTGACTTATAAATGACAAGTTGGCACACTTACAACAGGCAAAAACTTATTACTCTTTTCCTCAGGCTAAGCCCTGTCTGACACAGTGTTTGTGTACTTGGGACTGAACTGGACTTAACCGGGACTTTGGGGAAGACTGGACTAGGACTCACGAGAAGACGAGACAGGGACTGTACCGGGAGATGATAGTGGAACATTTACGAGATACATCATAAACGCCTCTCATGTTGTTGTCGATCTCTACATAACGTTATCTTTAGTCAGAAAACACAGTTGCATTGTTATGTAGTTTTGGTAAGAAAGTGGTAAACTTCGTGAACTGTTTATGAATGGGAGCTCGAAAAAAGTGTGACTGAACACCCTTCCATTGAAAATGCCACCGAGGAAACTGAGAGCGATTCCTTCGTTAATGCTGGGACAGCGGGGAACCTTCAGGTCATCGTCAGAAACCACGAGTGACTGCAAAGAGGCTCAGTCTTGAATAGCAAAGGTTCCATTTGTGAAGAGGGTAATGCGATTCCTTGAACCCCCCAAAAATGAATTTTGCGGAGTAATTGTGCCTAAGCATTTTGTGTCATGTTGAAGTGTAATCCTATGATCAAAATTGTTTTGAATGTAAACAAAAGGCGATGCAGCATTTGGAAACGAAAGATACATTCGTGAGTATTTTAGAGAGAAAAAAAACAAGGTGAAAGATTTGTATGATAAAAAAAAACATTTTTATTTACTGGATGTTCAGTTTGAATGTTATGGACATACTGTTTATTACAATGCTTTGTCACACCCTTATTTTGGCTGTTCCACGGACCTTTATCTGCCGAGATCCCTCTTCCCTTTGACACGTGATCAACAAGAATCCACGGCTAGATTCCAGCCACTGCCTCTTCTTCTGTTCCTGTAACTCTGGCGGATTATCAATTGTGAACTGTATGAGGCTCCTTCAGTAATTGGTACTGTAATGAAATCGCATTATTTTCCCACTTTAATCATTGATGTGGAGTGAGTTATATGATAATGGCATTGCATGAAATCTTGATTACAATTAATATAATAGAGGGGATGTTGAACTTTTTTTTAAATAAGCTATAGGGGAATATTTTGGAATCCAGGTTGAATAGGAGACAAAAAATGTATTCAGGTAAAGTTATGTGGGTTTATCGAAATATCTACGTATATATTGGCATAGCATATGTGAGAACCGCCAGGTAGTTGGGCCCAAGAGAACAAATTCTGGCTCGAGAGACACGGGTGGGCCGACTAAGCCAGGGTGGTCAGGCCGTGTGCTGATGTACTGCCTAAAATAAACACACTCAATGCGTTCTTCTGTCCAATTGTTTACCTTGCAAATTTGATTCGATGTCCTGCATTACCTGCTGCTTAATTAAAACACGATTCATCCCTAATCTTGGCAAAATAAAAATGAAAAAAAAAGAAATTCTTTTCCAATAAGTTGTGCGATTATGATAAATTTAGGGCATTTTAAGGCATTGACATGTCGTGAAAAGTTCATCATAGCTTTAACATTTTTAGAAGCAGCACATATAATTTCACTTTACATATTATCGGTAGTGCAGTCCCATTTTATACAGCCTGTTTTGTACAAGTCTTTCTCTTAGCCATGGACTCTGTCTTCACAGCTGTCATCTTCCTAGATCAGCTGCTTAGAATACATAACGTCTACAAAGTTTGGCGATTCTCACAAGCCAGCGAGGAGGCCTTCTGTAAACCTCACCTTACAAGACGCCCAGATGTAGCCTGGGCTCAACCGTAGATGACTCATTAATGGGGGGAGGGGGAAGGGGAGAATGAAGGCAGTGACGCTCACCTGACCGCTGTAAGGGAACCCCGATCGGGATGAGCGAAAGCCGAACATTTTCCTGATAGCTTGTGGCGAGGTCAGCTATGTCGCACTTAGCGCTCTTCTCACAAATCTTCATTTTCTATACACATACAACAAGATCAGCCTTATCAGAGGAGTTCCCAGGGTCTGACATGGCTTGCCTCGTGACACTGTTAAAGCACCGCAAAGTTGTTATGCATCTCTGGGTACTGTTGACGAGGTCGTTCCTAGAGGGGGTGAGAGTCGCCAAGTTATAGCGTCCAGTTAGGTCTACTGCTCTCAAGGTTTTGTCCTGACACGGTGTGTGCAAGTTTTGTAAATATTACTTTGTAAGAAATACGCTTGTTAAGTCTGTATTATACTCATATAAAGACCAGT
>NW_020868857.1:516807-539307 GCF_003789085.1 Penaeus vannamei
TCAAGGATGAAAAATGAGGAATAGTCAATGCCTATCAAACACTGTCACACAAACACTAATGGAAACGCCGTCAGGTCAGTTAAAAGATTCATAGATGATATTTGGTACATAAGACATTTATATATATATATATATATATATATATATATATATATATATATATATATATATATATATATATATATATATATATATATATATAAAACACAATGTTCACACTATAACAACATTTACACTTTTTAAGCAAAACGAATATATAGTTCATTTGTTTTTATTTATTTTCTACCTTTCATTACTCCTGACAAGTACGCGCAGATGAACAATAAATTATCAAAAGGTTATAGCAAAATAAGGTGTTAAAAATCATAACAACAGCCTGAATTTATCAAATCTTAGCCAATATTAATCAGACTTCTTATCGGAAGGTTAGAATAACAGTTCGCAAGCTATTTTAGAATGTAAAATAGCATCGCAAAATCTAAAGGCGATTCCCCAATATGATTTTACAAATGAGGAACAATGTACTCAGTCTTAGTTATACATAAACTGTCCACTTTAGAAGAAAATTTTGCCAAGTATCAAATATGGTAAAGATTGAACTGGGAGCTACTTATTGTGATACAATATAAAAGTTACTATTCATGAAAAGAGCATCTAAAAGTGAACGAAAAGAGGACAACTCACTAGTCTGCTAGCCAGGCAGATATTGGATACCAAGAAGGAAAGAGAACTTACGTACCACGAAAAGGACTACATGGAATGGACACCATCGCAAAGAACATTACATAAAAAGACATATTTCCCTGATAAACATACAGGAAAAAAAAAATGCTTTAAGGATTAAATTGAATTTCGAGCCACTTGAAAGACCATCATAGCTATATTTGAACTCGGTAATCTACCTCGTGATCAAGACATGACCCCTCCCCTACTCCTTCTCTCTCTCTCTCTCTCTCTCTCTCTCTCTCTCTCTCTCTCTCTCTCTCTCTCTCTCTCTCTCTCTCTCTCTCTCTCTCTCTCTCTCTCTCTCTCTCTCTCTCTTACCATGTACCTCCTTTCTTCACGTATCAACCACAGACTTATTCTTATTTCAGATCAAAATAAATAGACTAATTCTTTGGACTACAGCACGTATACATTGTAATAAAAGACTTTATTCTCAATGTTTACAAGCCAAAGAACAGGCTTCAAACATACCCCCAAAGTCCCCAAAGTTCTGGATCTTGGTCTTGGTCCAGAAGACCTCCAGACCAAGAATGCATCCAGAGAAGAGACTCAGATAGAATAGAAGCATCATCAGCAAAGTCAAGGTCATAACCTTGACATGCCCAGAATTGCTCCACGATGGACAGTAACTCTGCCAGTATCCAGTCCATGCAAGTGTTGAAAAGTGTTGGTACAAGGACACAGCCTTGCCTCACTCCTGAGCTAACATGAAAGAAGCGTGACAATCCCCCCTCCCAACACTTTACAGCACTTTCAGTACCGGTATACTGGCTTACTATTAGTCCAATAACCCTTGTTGGAATTCCTCTCGAACTCAGGATTTCCCAGAGTGATTCCCGATACTACTGTATATATATATATATATATATATATATATATATATATATATATATATATAATATATATATATATACATATATATATATATATATATATATAGATATAGATAGATAGATAGATAGATATACCTGTGTGTGTGTGAGGGCGACATGGATCAGGGAACAAACAAATGTGGAAGATATACTTGGAACATCAGAAAAGAAATCATAATGGGCAGGCTATATTTATCGAGGACAAGACAGAAATGAACAGAATGGGCTATAGATAACACAAAGAGGCAAGACAGAAAAGGTTAGAAAATACTGGGAGAGGCCTACGTCCTGCAGTGGATTGATTCAGCCAGTCGATGATGGATATATATATATATATATATATATATATATATATATATATATATATATATATATATATATTATATATATATATATATATATATATATATATATATATATATATATATATATATATATATATATATATATATGTATATGTATATATATATATATATATATATATATATATATATATATATATATATATATATATATATATATATATATATATATATATGCATACACACACACACGCTCACACACTCACACACACACATACGCTCACACACACACGCACACACACACATGTCTATATATGTATATATATCATACATACATATATATATATATATATATATATATATATATATATATATATATATATATTATACATATATATATATATATATATATATATATATATATATATATATATATATATATATATATATATATGTGTGTGTGTGTGTGTGTGTGTGTGTGTGCGTATGTGTTTGTGTATGTGTGTGTGTGCGTGTATATATATATATATATATATATATATATATATATATATATATATATATATATATATATATATATATGCTTGGTATGCGCTCATTTGCGCCCTGCGCATTACTATTGAGATTGAGATTGAGTATGTGTGTTTGTGTCTGTCTGTATATGCATATATATATATATATATATATATATATATATATATATATATATATATATATATATATATATATATATATATATATATATATATATATATATATATATATATATGTGTGTGTGTGTGTGTGTGTGTGTGTGTGTGTGTGTGTGTGTGTGTGTGTGTGTGTGTGTGTGTGTGTGTGTGTGTGTGTGTGTGTGTGTATGCCTGTACGTGCATGTTGTACATATGCATGTACTCTATTATGTTCATATATTCCTGGGCCGCTCGAAGGGCCTTTGCGCTTCCTCGCCCTCACTTGTTGTGTGTTTACATCGGAAGAAAAACACGGAGCAGCGAGAAATATTGCATTTCCAGCTTTAGAACCGAAAAGCGGATGAAATAGGTGTCTGATATAGCAGGCAAAATGCCGCAAGGTAAGTTATATATACCTTGTGTTGATTTTATTACTTTAGCTGTTATTTTGTACGAGCTATTAAGAGAAAAACTGAGTTCATTTCGTTGAGGTGAGCGATTTTAAGGTTTCGCTTGTTACTCTTTGCATAGATTATTTCCTGTCAAATTACGTTATTTTTGGCATAATGTACCTTTGGAAGGTTTTACAGAATAGCTTTAGTGTGTTAAATGATGTCCCGAAAGTTCCCATTTCCATATTTTTGTTTAGTCTTTAGCATTTTCTAGCATTTGCGTACTACATGATTTGTAGCAATTCTGCAGGAAAATGTAATCCCAAGGTGTATTTATATCCAATGATGGTTTGCCCTAAGTGCACTTACACCTCTAATTATAGATTGATTTGGTAAAGCGTAGTAACTCGCCTAGCAACGAGCAAAGCCTCATTTGTTCTAAGAACTCGCTGTGTCCAGCTACAGATTCGCTGTGTTTATCCAAGAATTTAAAGTTTGTGTGAAAATGCTGAGGAGTATAAGAGTTAGTCGTTTGAACCACAATATGATGGTCTAACCTTTTGCATATTCCTAGATCGCAAGAAGAAACCTGAAAAATATAAGATGGGTTCCAGCCTCAAAATGCGTAAACACTGATGAGAGCGCTTGGGCACCTAGTGTAAAATAGGTTTTCAAAAGAAATAGAAATGTGTGATATATTAATATATTAATCAATTAAACTCTTGTCTTCAATAAAATGTTCTAAGCAGATGTAAATATGTTTTCCACCATCGCTTCCATTTTTTGGGTTTCTTATTTTGATCTGGGAATATATGAAAGGTTAGACATTTCCTTGTCATCATATTATGGTTCGAACAACCAATGGAATTGGTAATTCATTAATAATCCATTTTGAAGAATTTTCAATCCAAATTTCAGTAGGTAGACAATATGGACACTCTTCTAGAAGCACAGCTTATAGTTTCACTCCATGATGCTTTTTCTCTCCGCCAAGTAACATATCAGAGTATTCATACGACATTTTCACTCACAATGATTAAGTAAATTTTCATTATTCTATTAGAGGTTTCTATGAATGATGGGTTTGTTTTCACCGTGTCATGGTAACCCCGTCTTGTGATGCTATGCTTTAATTGGACTTTAATTCTGTATCCTAAGGATTTTCCAGCATAACACACTAAAATAGAACATTTTAGGTGCAGAAGTCCAATAGTATCAAAGAGATTGAGGTTGAAAAGAGAGTGAAAAGAATTCATGTAACATTTTTCTGTTCTGAACACTAGTTATGATTTATTTTAGTGTGCAAAGGTGAACTGATATAGCATATATTCTGGAAAATTACCATTCTTTTAGGTCTCTTTAGATTAGAATCAAATTAATCTTCATAGAAATTATATTTGGTGTTCACATGCTGTGTACTTCCAGGTGGGGAAGAAGTGTTTTCAAACCCCCTGGCACCCCCAGGGGAAACCTTAGTTGAAGAAAGGTAAGTAAAATTAATATGAACATTTTGTGGAACAGCCTGTGATTTGAAAGACAAACACATATTTCATAAACTTCAAACAGATAATAATAATCTTTCACAATCCTTAGGCCACAGCGTCTTACAAATGCTGACTTCCGAAAGTTGCTGATGACTCCCCGTGCTCCTGCGGGGAGTCAGAAAGAACCTGTGTCTTCAGTAGGTGCAAAGACCTCAAGTGCAGAACCACCAACACAGAGAAGAGAGAATAAAGATGATGTACGTGCAGCTGAAAGAAAAAAGAAAAAAAGGTGTGTTATTATTTCTAAAGTATTTTTAAACCTTGTGATGTGAAGAATCTCAGTAGAACCATGAGAGGTTGCTTCTCATCTCTGTTGAATGAATGATGTATATTGATTGTATCAACTACTTTCAGCTACTATGCTAAGATTAAGAAGGAAGAAGAGGAGAAAATGGCAGAACTTGCTGAGAAATATCGTGACAGAGCAAAAGAAAGGAGAGATGGGAAGAATCCAGATTATCAGGCAGAGGATCCATCCCAAGCTGGCATGGGAGGTTACCGTGCTGTGGCTCCTGATCTCAAATCGTAAGCATCATTATTGTTTTCATATATTGTATAATTCATATATTACAGGTATTAAAGTAAGATCTCTAACCAAGCAAATAGAGGCCTTGATATTAGTGATATGTAAGTGTTTATACAAAGCCAGGTTTTATCAGTAATAATTACTATGTATACCATGGTGCTCATTGGTTGAAAGACCTTATGAGGATGAAAAGAGTAGATTCTTCACTCAGCTGTCATAGTTTCTTCGGCATAGTCATTAAATATGTGGACAAAACGTATTCTCTCTTTTTATAGATATATATAAATCTTAGAAAAGTATTAAGTGTTAAATGGACAGCCCTTGAAATGATTAGTAGATTTGTAAGTCATTACCAGTAAATTGGAATAAAGTATGATTGCCTGTCCCCATTATCAAGCATAAAATATAAATATGTTTAGTAGTCAAAAGTTATGCTGTGACTAGATATGATGAATTTGAAGCATACAGTGTGTTTCAAGGAAATGTTGGAAGGATACAAGGCATAGAGTGTTGTTTAAAGGCATTGCTCATGCCAGATTAGCCTCATTATCATTATTATTAAGTAAAGTAAAGGGAAAGTCCTAAATTACAAGAATTCTTATTAAGATAATCCTAATTTTCTACATACCATGAATTACCAGAATTACTTCACCTTCCATTGACAGCAGAAAAACAGCAGGAAAATAGCCTGCCAGTTTTGAGAGGCTTTGCTCTATTGTGGTTGCTCTAATCACTTTTGTTTTGTTTTTTTCTCCAGATCGCCTTAATTGTTGGTCTTTAGGGGTTAAGAAACTACACTTTTGCATATCCATTCTATATATTGATTGGGGAAAGATCTTCCTATCAATATAGATAACTAATTGATATTTACAAGAGAGGTAACAGTGTTAATGTGCATTCAGCCTGGACTTATTTCAGACACAAACACTTACATGGATAATGAAATCTGTATTATGTTAACAGGATAAACTTCATTTGATCAATGATGTATGCCAAGTGTTGTGAAATTTTTAAGGCTATTTATTTGTAGATGAAAATACGAGTATAATTGAATATCCCAGTTTTAGTCAGTAGTTGTCATATTAGCTTAACCCATTCACAACGGGTACATTTTGTAACCAAAATAAAAATATTCCTGGCGGCTACAAAATCGGCGGGCGGAGCTTCCCCGGAGTCTGTCCACCCGCCAGCTGTGGCCCGCTGCTGCATCGGAGCACAGCCCCGATACAGAGTCACACTGGCGGGACACCCGGCATTGTTTATTTTTTCGCGATTGAGTGATAATTTATTCAATTACACTTTGAATTAAGTTATCCGTGTTGCGAGAGGAGCATGTAAAATTTGTCACCATGTGCTTAGTAGTTCAGCAAAAATTTAATATATTTTTTCGCGATTGAGTGATAATTTATTCAATTACATTTAGAGCCACCCATTCCAAGTTAAAGATAGAGAGAACTCCATAAACCATACAGCAAAGTATTAATGAGTCATTTTTATGTATTTAAACAGAAGGCCTTTATTTCCTTTCCTTTCCTTTTTTTTCATCAGTTTTTAGGCTAATTCATATATAGGAGTATGAATGAATGTCCTTTTCTAGTGGCCTGGATGCAGCTGAACGAAGGAAACAAATGATTCAAGAATCGAAGTTCTTGGGTGGTGACATGGAACATACCCATTTGGTGAAAGGCCTGGATTATGCTTTGCTGCAGAAGGTCCGTTCTGAGATCCAGCTGAAGGAATCGGAAGTGATGGTTGAAGTAGAAAAGCCCGCTGAAGGGACAAAGGAGAAGAAACCACCTCCTGTTCAGCCTCCAATGCCTCCACCTCAAGAAGAAGATGAACTAACTTTCAAGTAATTTCCTCTACTAAGTGTTTGTATATTTACTGTTTTATACCTCAATTGACTGAGTATGTTGCATGTTTTCATTGAATGTGGCATGTTTTAATCTTCTTTTTGGTGGGAGGGATTTAGTGTATGTACAGTACTAAGATGTCCTTGGTTTGGAGATTATATGGAAATACCTAGTTGAATAGAAGAGTGAATAATGATGTAACTTTTATGGCAAAGATGAGGTAAAATTCATCCTAGAAATTACATGTTAATATTTAAACTTTATATGATGCTCCTTTTATATCTAGGACAAATGTGGGGCGACGTATCTTCAACGCAGTCTTCAACTCTAAGCAGTCGGATTTTGTAGATTTATTTCTGCCGGGTCGCATGGCTTACGCCATTGACCTTGATGATGAAGTTGCAGAGAGTGATATTCCAACAACCATTATTCGTTCAAAGGCTGATCTTCAGGGTATTGAGGTAAGAATGGCTTTGTCATTTTATGATTTGTTTTTTATCATTACAATTTGCATTTGCATATAAATTATACATTAATGAATAAATCAGTCAGGGCAGTTAGTGCTTAGAAAGATGTAATAGTCTGTGCAGAGCATATGTACTGGGCGACTGTGATTTGTTTTGTCAATTTTGTTTACACATGGACTTGGCAAGTTCTTAATAAGCAGTCAGTAACCCAACTTGACCTCACCTGTAGACTAGAGATTATGTCCCTCTCATTCACAGCAAAAAAGTCGTAGGTAAACAGCTGACCAGTGGTAAAAGCTCTTGGAATATGAGGCCATGGTCATTCAAATAAGACAGTAGTGGCAATTAGAACATAAGAATTTAAGTATCTTAGAATCAGACTTATCTTTGATTGTAGGGTTGAGTTTGAAACTAAACATGTAGTTTTTCTACTGAGGTCTTTAACAAAACTTCTCTCCACAGAACATGCAAGCTACGTTTACAACTAACGACATTGTGATTCAAAAGCTGACACAGATTCTATCATACCTCCGCACTGGGAGAGCAAATAAGAAGCAAAAGAAAAAGGATAAAGGCAAAAATGAAGCTGTGAGTATATGTTGATGTGATTTCATTATCACACACCTACAACCATGGTAGTGGAAATAACCCATAATGATAATTGTGTAGTTGTGTTAAAGCTTGAAAGACGGAATACAGGAATTGAACTTCTCTTTTCAGTAAGAAAACCTCAATGCTTTTATAATGAAATGGGCATTTGTTGTGTATGTGGTTTGTAAGGAAGCTATCTGAGGAGGAAACACTATCTGAGATATTGAACATTATTTCATTTACTGCTTCTTCTTATATACAATTTTATCATTAAAGTTATTTATCTGTTTAGTTTATGATTTTTGTGTGTGTGTGTCTGTGTCTGTCTGTCTGTGTATGCGCGTGGGTGCATGTATGGGCATGCACTCGCATGCATGCATAAGTCGCATCTGTAGATGTGATTTATGAGTGAGGCATATAAGTAGGAAACAGTGTTTAAGATATTTAACATTATTTCATTTATTTCATATAATTGATATCATTTATCTGTTTGTTTTATGAGGTGTTTTTATTCCAGGCTGGAAGAGCTGGTGCAGAAGACAGTATTTATGGTGATATTGGAGATTATGTACCCTCTGTTGGGAAGGCAAATGACAGAGAGAAAGACCGAAGTGATAGAGACAGAGACCGTGAGAGAGGAAGAGACAGGGATCGTGACCGTGAACGCGACAGAAGGGACCGTGACAAGGACAGGGGAGATCGAGACCGGGACAGGGATAAGGATCGGAGGGATAGAGACAGAGATAGAGACAGGGATAGGGATCGAGACAGGTAAGTCTTTATCCTTTGGGAGAATTTTTGTGTAAAAATATTTTTATTTGTGAACTTGAATAGAATTTTCACCTTTATGCCAATTTATAATTAGGTTATATTATTTATCATAAAGGACACTGATGATTGTATATAGTCATATCCTTGAATTATGACATTACATCAAGCAATTTCAAGAAGTCAATCTTATGAAAGACATAACTTGGTTTACTTTTTAAAAATGAGTTATAATTATGTAATCTCCCTTTATTTAGGCATGATCGTGACCGAGGATTGCATGAAGAGGGACCACAAGCCTCGTTCATACTTCAGTCGGTCTTTCTGCTTCACTAATCCATGCAGCAATGAGGGAAGCTTGGTAATAAGAATGAGATGGTAGAGCGCCATAAGCTAGCACGAGAGCAAAGTAGATGTGGTCCAGAGGGTTCAATAGTGCCTGGTCCTAAGCCTTCACTGCCTCGTATTGCTAGACGAAGATAAATGAAGAAGATTGCCATTACTCAGGCTCCACGAGTCGGGGCGCTTCCGCACAAGCCAAAGCTACCCAACCACAAGTACTCATCGCATCCAATGCCCTTGCACTCACACTCTCAGCACAACAGCCTCCACATCGACAAATTGAGTCTGAACAGAAAGTCGCCTAGTATGAGTAACTTTTTTTTTAAACTTAAACTTAGTTTTAGGAAATCTACCTGAAAGTTGGGACGATGGTCACCATCGAACGATCATCGATAAATCGTCGGAAAACTCTAGATCCATGCTTTACAAATTCGTAGCCAACCACTTACTAATACACGACAAACACTCACAATAACTTGTGATTCCTTCCCTAGGAGTAGCACCAGGCTCTTGCTCTCAGTAGAGTGTCGAACGACTTCACTACATAACCAGTCAATGCTTACCCACAGCATGCCGACAGAGTAGCACATGCTCGACGACCCTGGCACATACAGATGATTCTACCGGAACATGGTTGATCCGAGGGCACTTGACGTACACATACAGACTCTCGAGCGACTGCGAGCATGACATGGAGTGCATCTCCAAGTGACGAATTTACGTCAGCAGGCCACGACGACTCCGAACTCGAGAGAGATTATATTCCTACTCTTCCGTCAAGGATTACTTACAACATATAAGTCATCAGTATAACGACTAAGAGAAACTGTCGTTGTGAAGTTGCATAATAAAGCGATAAAGTTCAACACAATTGCGTCATACTGGAATGCCATGCGGCAAAGCGGGGTTGTATACCATGACGGCGAATACCATACCAACCAGAACTCAGCATCCAGTAAATTTAGCATAATACACAGGTTACCTGTGTCTTAACAACGCGAATTGGTATACAGTAACTCTCGATCGTAAAGACAAAGTAATCTAGGGATGATACTGGATATTCTCTTCCTGCTCCCGATCACGTCTCTCGTCTCGTTAGAGTCCTCTATACTATACCTCTCACATGATGACTATACTCTATGTACTACATCGGCCCCTACTAATCAAAGCCCGCTGGGTAGCTCAACAAATGTGCGGCCGATTGTGATCCCAGGAAATCTAACACACACGGACAAAAACATGCAATACTACAAACATAGCGGACGCACACACGCCTGTAGCTTACCGCGTTAAGCTCGCTCAAGACGCTCGCCCGTCCGTTACTAACCCGTCTGCCATCACAATGATCCAATCCTGCATCATGCGTCCCACGCGTGCGCTATTCACCTGCTCAACCAGGATACAATCTCGCGTAACATAGAACAAGTCGCCCTCGTTGGCGCGTTGGGATTTCGATCATCAACAACGAAGCGATGCAAGGGCAGACTCGCCGCCTTCCACAATGTGACCCTTACGTACTGTCATTCACTCACCACTCTGACCTGAAGGCTCATGTCACTTCAACACGGCTCCGCCTCTCCAGTACGGTCTAGAGTAACAGTCATGGCGTCTGACGGACAGGATACAAGCTCCTTCGAGACGGTATTATAGGAGAGCACAAACACACAGCACGATGAGTCATAGGTTATTCGTCACATGCCAGCAGCCAGGACGCTGACTACCCTAAGCCATCGGGGAGTTCGCCACGCACGAATCTCCAGTCAGATTCTCACAGACAGACTGTGCCAACATACCGGATACCCAATGTCGCACGTGCGAGCGGCCCCAGTCTCTGCCCTGTGATCCTCGGGCCCAGCCTCCTCATCACCATGCGTGAACTAACACACTCTCGAGCCACATGCGAGTCCGTATAATTTTGTCAGTTTACTATGTGGTTTCGTCTTTTCTTTTATTATTGCTTTCTCACGCGCCACCTTCCTCTTCCCTTCTCATCTTTACTCTTGCGCTTCTTTCTTTCTTTTCTTAGTTTTTTTCTTCCTCCTTCATCTTTGCCTCCTTTCCTCCTCTTCCTTCACCACCACCATCAACCCTCTATGATCTTCTTCTTCCTGCTTTCCTTCATCTTTTTATTTTTTCGTTCTCCTCACTCTCTTCTTTTCCTCGCCTTTCACCAAACCTCACCTTTCACGCCTCCTCCTTCGCTCACTGGCTCTTTTCTGCCGCCTGTCACCAACTCCTCCGTCCTCCATCCACTCTCCGCCACTGCTTCTTCCCTTTCACCACCTCTCCATCACCTGGTCACTCCTCCTCCATCCTCCTCGCTCCTTCCACTCCTCCTTCCTCCTCTCTCCTTCCACCCATTCTACCGCTTCCATTCCTCCTCCTCCTTCACCCATCTTCCTCTTCCTCTTCTCCTTCACCTACCTCGCCATCTCTTCCTTCCATGATTCCCTTGTCCTACCACCTCACACTCCTCTCTCTATCTTACATCTAGCTTTCAACTCGACCCCAGCTTTCTATCTCTTCGATGCTCCTCCCTTTCACTACCGAAATTAATACCATTCCTCCCAATCGCTCCGCACGTGCTTCTACCTACCATCATCTTTCTCTGTGCTCAGATCCACCAGCCTCCCTCCTTTCCTGTTCCCTCCCCTCCCAGCACTTCCATGCGCTATCTACCCTTTGACTCCTCTCCTCGCAGACTCTGACCCCTCTCTTACCTCCTCCTCGCTTCTACTCCCTTCTTCCCCTCACACGTCCCACTCCGCCCTACCTCACCTTTTACCGTCTCGTTCCACCTCTCTACCATAATCTGCACTCTCTCCTTCTCCTTCTCCTCTCATCCTCTCTCCTCTCTCTCCAGTCCCACCACCTCCTTCGCTATTCGTCCCCTCCCACCTCCTCATTTCCACCCAACACCACCTCGCTCTTTTCCTCCGTCCACCCACCTGTGTCTTCTTCTTCTATCTTCTTCCTTCTTCTTCTTCTTCTCTCTTTCTTCTTTCTTCTTTCTTTCTTCTTCTTCTTTCTCTACTATCTTCTTTCTTCTCTCTTCTTCTTGGCGTTGCTGGGTCCGTGTGGCTTCTGTCTCCCTTCTCTCTTCCTTTCTATCATTCATCGTCTTCTGTCTGCGGCTCCTTCCTCCTTCTTCTTTCTATCTTCTTCCTCTCTATCTTCTTCTTCTCTTGCTTTCACTCGATGCTTCTCATCGTTTCTTCTGCGCATTCTTCTTTCATTTTCATCGTCGTCATGTCCTTCTGCACGGTCGATGCTAGCAGAAGATCTCTCCTTCTTCTCACTACTACTTGTCATAGCCTTTGATATTCCTGCTTCTTCTCGTCTCCTCCCTACACCTGCCTCCTGGCCTTCCTCCCTTCCCTGCCTCACTCGCTCTGCCAAGTCCTCTCGATGACCTCAAACTTCGCACGCACTCAGACCTCCTCGTCGCTCTCACTCCTTCCAGTATCATTTCATCCTTGATCTCTGCCGGTTCTCGTGCGTTACTATTCGCTTCTTACCTAATATACGACACATCCCAACTAAATGAATCGCACCGGGTCAAATTATGGCGGATGCTTCTACATTATGTTCTTTTCATTTTTCTAGACCAACCTTAACAATATTTTAACTTTTTCTCTTTCTGTACTCTTTCAGAGGGGAGACGGCCCAGCTAGGGATCATGAAACTACCTATAAAATCATCGTGAGGTCCTGTATATTTTCATGAAGATAGTAGTAGACTTCTCTTAGAAAAAAATTTCGGTAATTGTTGACCAGAAAAAGTCTTAAGTAGGCTGCGCATTTGTCACTTGCGATTTTGCATACATGAATAGCGCCACTGTAAGAACCTAACTTTAAATTTTCCCTGCTTGTTATCTTCGTTACTGTGGCTCGGCTTACTCTGGAGGAGAGAATCGTTAAACAGTCACACTACGACAGGATATAGAGAGTTTAATCGATGGTCATATAGTTAAGCCGCACTCAATTATCCTTATAAGATAGCAGATAGCTAGAAATGACTGATTTTCTAAGAGAGCAAGAACTTGCGAACAATTCTCCTCCACCACTCGCCGTCTACGAGGAGGAAACTAACCGCCCTACATAAATTATAAAATAGATTTATTCCATTGAATGATACATGCGTTATAGATTGCATTCATCCTAATTTACTGCATCATCCTAATTTATTATTATTATGGATGAACCCTATATTTACTCTTATAGAAATATACAGAATTATAGTATGCATATATGATGATGCTAAATTACTTTTTTGAAATCAGTGTTAATAGTAATTTCAGGTACTTTTCATTAGGTTTCTATTAACCCAATGCCTCCGGGAAAATTTTGTGTTCACTGTGGTACTGTTCTGTTAAATGTCTCTACACATAAATGGCTCTGCCAGGACTTGGCCACAAAGTAGTCAATTATTAGACCTTGTGACCACACCAGATTTCACCTTTCCTTTAGTTTGCGGGGAATTTTTTTTTTTTTTACTAAAGCTATCAGTATTGATACATTTTATTTTTATCATGAACATGAACATTCATTTATTACAATATTGTTTATCGACATAAATAATAGCAGTATCAGTTACCAGAAAAATTATTCTCGCGAAAAAAAAGGTAAACAGTTGAATCAGTTCTTGCGATGGTAACAAGTACTTGTGGAGCCATCTATGTGTTAAAACAAATTACTAATTAATCACACAGTGGGTATGTCATGTACACACATTGCCCTGGCACCATGTGCAAATTATGCATTTGAACCCATCGTGACCTGAAGAATATTTTTGCTGTACTGATTTTTTCTTCATTGTGTTAATAAATTTTAATCATCTTGAAATTGTTTTTTCCTCCTACTTTTTTCAGGCTTCTGACACTATCACTATATATTATATATATATATATATATATATATATATATAATCTATATATATATATATATATATATATTATATATATATATATATGTATATAAATAGGAGAGAATTAAAATATGCACAGAAGAGAGAGTGTGTAATATTCATATGTTAGAGCATGTTTTGGAATTGCAATTTGCTATTTGTCTTAGTTTAGAGAGAGAGAATTTTCCTAGAAAAATGACTAGGAGAGTTAGAATATTATCATACATTGTTGTGTAAGACACATTCCTGTGAATATTGGAAAATGAAAAGACATATTCTGTTTGTTGCCTTCATATTCAAACAAGTGCGTCCTGATATATGTATAAGTTCACAACATGATCACAGTGCCAAAGATTAGTTCAAGCCATTTGCTTTGTTATAGGACTAAATTTAAGAATATGTGACAAAAGGAAAGTATAGTCTTGAGGCCTTGTCATAGTACACACACCTTTGGGCTGGATAATTCACATGCAGGATATCAGAGATGAGAATCCATCGTGTACCAGGTTTACATACTGCCCTGACTTTATAGCTTCTTTTTGACATTACATGATAATTTCTAATTAAACAAATAAACCTCAGTTCATTTGAGATATTTGTTGTGGAACTGTAGAAACCCCAGGTGCACAAAAACATGCATTGCATATCTTTTCCAACATTTTAGTAAATGGGTATATTAAGCTAACAAATATAACAGTATTTCCTATCAGTATTCTAATCAATATACGTTTTTCAAGTGCTTACAAGATTGGATAAATAAATATATTTTATGTAGTAATACATATCATAACCCTAGTCTCTTGTTGCTGCTTTGTCATGGGATGGCTTAGGAGATGGAGCCACAGCCCAATGTACAGAGACAGGCCCAATGTACGGGATCAGCCCTACCTTGGATCTCAGCCCTCGTCTCAACTAATTTTGCATGGTCTTTTCTTCTCCCACTTTCCTTTTCCTTCTCTTCTTCATTACCATCTGTCCACATCCTAAAGTGTGAGAACCACACTGAAAGTATGAATAGCTTGCTCTGCGTCAGTCCTGATTGGCCTTCATACACTGTTTGCTCTTTACTCTTTACCCTTTTCACTACCATACTAACCTACAGCCTTCTACAACCTTTGATATATAACATATTTTGTCCTAAATGTTAATTCATTTTTAACCTTTTTACCACAAAACTTTACCATAATACTGTATGACATTTGATGTCTGGCATATTTATTTGTTTTTACCATTAGCCATTCAGGGAATCCATAAACATCACCTTATGAACCAAAAAAATTCCTCATATGGCTATAGGTGTTGACACAGCAGATATTTTTCAATAAATAAATAAAAGCATATCATAATTCTATGACAGTAGCATTAATGTATGTGCATGTGCAACAGATTTATTTAGTACTTAATAAGTGAATATGGCCCAAAATCTTCACACAATTAAAACTCAATTTTCTTGCTTGTGATATAAAATCCATCCTGATCCCTTATATCATCAATGAGACAGAAATGAATGTTATCAAATGTAATCATTCCAAAGTCTTGATTAACATAGTCTTTGTAGAGACTGGAATCAAAGTTATTAAACCCCCTTTTCCGGGCAGTTGTATTATCCACTTTCATGAGAACCATATGAGGAATAGACTCAAAGTGGTTAGTAACAATAACATTTTTGATACGAGAGAGAGACTCCTGAAGCTTCTCAATCACAGAAATAAAGGCTGCTGGAACATCAAGTTTGACATACAATACTTGATTGCCAAAGGTTGATAATCCTCGAGCTCTTATAATCCGCTGAGGATTTTCAAATTCAGAACTACCAACAAGGTCTTGAATACGTGGTCGCAAACCTCTTAGCATGTTGTTGATTTCGATGATTGCATCTTGAGCACTGCAATGGACCCTAGCAAGAGTGACATGTAAACGTTCGTTTGGCAATGTACACTTATAAAGATCTGGTTCCTTGTTAAGCAAATGTTCTTTTACCTTTGCAGCTATAGATTTCACTTGATCATTCTTCACTTTTATGCACAGGAAATGTGTGGCTTTGGGTTTAACTGAGCCTGAAAAACTGTCTGCCAACCCTGTACCATAGCTGCCACCTCCCAAAAGAACAAAATTGTCTTCTTCACTTGCTTCATCATCAGGAGTAAAGGAAAGCGCTCTTTTTGCTAAGTATTCTTCAATTTCATTTATTTTTTCCTCAATTGCGACATCAGTCCCAACACTGCAAAATACATGATCAAAGCCTTCAACTTTGTCCCAGACTTTAGTTCCTTTATACTTAAAATACTGAATACTGTCCTCACCAACATAAGGAAGTTGATCCCTGTAGAAGGATGTGAATGGCTTCTCCACATCTTCACTAAACTGATTCTTGTATCCTACTGTAAAGTACACTTCTGGAAGATTAACATCAGCCTGTATTCTTTGACTTACATCACCTGCAGTTGTCATGAAAGGTTCATCTTGGGATTTAAATTCTTCCTCTTCTTGTGCCTCTGCAGACTGAACTTCGTCTCCTTCTTGTGCTTCTGCAGACTGAATTTCTTCCTCTTCATGTGCTTCTGCAGATATAACTTCCTCTTCATCGTGTGCTTCTGCAGTTATGACTTCCTCTTCTGGTATTTGTGATAACTCTTCTTCATAGTCATCCAGAGGAAAACCTTTATCATTTTGATAACTTTCTTCCATGGTCTGATCACTTTCTAAAGCAGATGCTTTGGTTGGTTGCAAATTGAAGGACTCGTTTTCAAGTTTACTTTTCCAATAAAAGTCAAATGAAGATGTAGTTTGGTCTTCATTTTCATCCTCATTTGCATTTGTTGAAGAGTTTTCAAGATTTATGGGAGTTACTTCATTATCTATTTGCTCATTTTCAGGTAACATAGACACAAAAGGTGATGATCTTGCAACCATATCTCCCTCCTCTGCTTCTGCTTGAGGACTTTCAGAACTCTCCTCGTTTCCTTCCTTTGTTTCATCAGCATCAATATCCTTCTGAGTTTCTGACTCGCCTAGAGTTATTGAATTTTCAGGATTCAAGGGAGGCAGGCCTGATTTTACAGACGCCACAGAAGACGCCCTTGGGAATATAACTCCCTCGTCCTGCCGAAGACTTTGAACACTTTTTACATCTTCATTTCCTTGAATAGTCAAGTCCTCATTTGTTTCAAGCTCTTCTTCATTTCCTGAAGAATTCACAAGGTTCGGTAGATCTGTCACGTTTTTTAACATGTTGCTGGATCCCATGTTCATCGGTGGAGGTGTACTTGCAAAAAAATCTTCATTTTCGTCCTCAGGACTCTTAGTACTTATCAAATCCAACTCAGTCTCATCATTCCCTAGAACTGCCACTTCAGTTGGATGTACATTTGAATTTTCTTCATAATTATCGCTTTTCTCTTCTTGATGAAGAAAGTCGTTAATTTCCTCCTGTCCTTCGCTCTCAACTTTACTAAATGGATCCACAGGTTCTTCAGTCGTCGCCATGGTGTCTGCTGGATTTAAATCCATTTGGGTTTGTGCCTTAGAAGGAGAAAGCGCTTGAGACAGTGCTTCAATATCCTCTGAAATGGACGAAGAGGTACTTTCAGGATTATCGATCTCAGAATCTTCCATGTTCCAAAACTCAAGCCTGCACCCTCTCTCTGTGACAGCTAACCGGTATATGCTGGAACAGTCCCGATCACTCGCTGTATACCCGGGCGCGGTGCAATCAATGCTTAGTGACCTAAATCGTGTTTAGTAATGACTATTTCTTATTTTCATTTTAAAATAACAATAATTGTGTGTAAGTTGCCGGAATGAAAAGGGATGTTTGAGATGAAGAAAAACTCACTTTCTTTATAACCTATGGGTAAAGAGATTGACCCGGATGTATAACTGGTAACTGCCGTCACACACACACTTTCTCTATCTTCTATCTATCTATCTGTCTCTCTATCTCTATCTATCTGTGTATCTATCTGTCTGTCTGTCTATCTGTTTCACCCTCTCTCTCTCTCTCTCTCTCTCTCTCTCTCTCTCTCTCTCTCTCTCTCTCTCTCTCTCGCTCTCTCTCTCTCTCTCTCGTCTCTCTTCTCTCTCTCTCTCTCTCTCTCTCTCTCTCTATTTATTTATTTTTCGCGTTCTCATTCTCTCTCGCTCTCGCTCTTTATTTATCTTTCGCGTTCTAATTCTCCCTTTCTCTATCTATCTATCTGTCTGTCTGTCTCTCGGTAAATCACAATGACTGTCGTTATCCTAGCTGCCTTTTTCCTGGTTCGTGGTAGAAGGACTGAAGGCAATTCGGCTCACATAAGGTCCTGAAAACGTGGGATTTTTCCTCTGACGTCAGGTTGCCCATTGATTGTGTGGATGGAGCGAAGTGCAGCCACTGAATTATGTATCCGTTATATCACAGGGAGTAAGATCACAAGGCAAAGCCGACATACGTCCGTGTGAGTTGTAATTCATGTTACTCGTTTTTTGTTTCTGTTTTCGTCAATCTCGATCCTTTGCTAAATTTTGGTTTGTTTTCGTTTGTTCCTCATGCCAACCTGTGTTTTTTTTCTGTTTATTTATTTATTTTTTTATCTCTATGAGTTCTATCGACTACATTCATTCAGTTTGCAAAGTATGTTGCATATTTTATAATCCGTGTGATACCAAGACATGATACAGGAGTGGTCCTCAACGATTTTTTTTTTGCATGGCCCCTTTCAAACTTTTAATATTTAAAAAATGTTCAGAAAAAAACTAAAAAGGTACAATTCACCTCCGGTTGCCTTTAAAAAGCTAAAAAAAAAAAAGTACATTTCTAATCAAACGTTTATCAGTTTTATCAGTTTATCATTGGCGTTTTCAATAAGCAGATTTTACACTATCCTTGAACCCCTCTGCAGTGTTAGGATAAATACCCGGTAACCAAGACTTCCGTCAGGCGCGCGCACTCTAGCTTGAGAACCAGTCTAAAATAGCAAGACTGTAGATTATGAATATTACATCACGTTCGTGTGTCGTCCGTTGCGATTTTTATTTTTTTACGTACATGTTTTCTGGTGGGACCGAGGACCACAGACGTTTTAGAGGATAAGCATAGATACAAAATCGATGGACCGCATACTTCTGCCTAGTGTGAATTCGCGTACTGTCACGCGAAAAGGTTGACGGCCTTTGCAAGAACAGTCTGTTGCTGACCAATCGATTAGGTGCCCCGCCCTACTTTCTGCGAGAGAGAGAGAGAGAGAGATTCTCGCAAGAGAGAGAGAGATGAGAGAAAGAGAGAGAGAGAAGAAGACGAGAAGAGAGGAGTGAGAGAGGAAAAAAATAAATACAAAAGACGGAAAAGAAAAGGAGGTGTGAGGGGGTGAGAAAAAACGAGAAAGAGGAAGTGGGAGAAATTTAAAATGGAGAAAAGAAAAAGAAAAGAGGGGGGGAGAGTATCCCGCCTTACTTTCTTCGAAAGGAGAGAGAAAAAAGGTGTATTTATACATATCACACACGTGTGTGTGTGAGAGAGAGAAGAGAGAGAGAGAAGGAAGAGAGAGTGAGAGAGAGAAGAGAGAGAAGAGAGAGAGAAGAGAGAGGAAGGAAGAGTAAAGAAAAGAGAAGGGAAAGGCGAGAGAGAGAGAGAGAGAAGAAGAAATGAAAGAAAATAGAAAAGAAGAGAAGAGAGAGAGAGAGAGAGAAGAAGAGAGAGAGAGAGAGAGAGAGAGAGAGAGAGAGAGAGGATAGAAAAGAAAAAGAAAGAAAATATGAGAGAGAACAGTGTAATTTTTGTCACTGGTAGTTCTCAATAGCTCTCAACATTTAGAAGTATTTAGAATGTATACAAAGAACGAAATGTTACGGAAAATTTGTTTTAGAGTTTCAAGGAGTACCGATTTTTTATCATGTGAAAATCATTAGAAATTGACAATGTCAGAAGAGCAAAGAAATACATATGTTCCAGTGTTTTATATATCAATGGGAGTAAATGCGTATATGAACTTTTAAATACTGGAAATGATAACTTAATAGATCACCTGATAGTTAGTACCAGGTGATGAACTGGAAATGTTTCTTGTGGGTGTACCAATTGATGTTAATTACTAGGTGATAATGAAGTAAATAATGTATTACTGACATAACTGCTTTGGTTATGGGTCTCTACTTGTGACGATAAAAGATTTGTAATTCAAAATCTTTAACATGTATGCATATGCGAAGGGTTTCGGGAAAGAAATACCAGAAGGATAGTGTATAATTTAATAACAAATATTTTTTTCTATAAATGATGTACGACATTTTCATATTAGTTAAACTTAGAAATTAATTTTCTTACATGTAACGTAGAAACTATCTGGACCTCTGATATCATCAATTAGACAGAAGTGGATGTTATCAAGGGATATAATTCCGAAATCCTGATCAATATAATCACTATACAGAATAGAATTTAAGTATTTAGACCTCCTTTCTCGCGCAATTACACGATTCACCTTCAGGAGCGTCATGTGAGGGACAAAGTCGAAGTGGTTCGTAATGGTGACGCCCTCGATTTGCTGAAGAGTTCTGTGGAGGTTTTCGATGATCGACGTGAAGGCCGCTGGCACGTCCAGCTTCACGTAAAGTACTCGAGCGCCGAAAGTACTTAATCCACGAGCTTTTAGAGCGCGTTGGGGATCACTATCAAGCATGCCTACGAGATCCTTAATCTCTGGTCTCAAATCTCTGAGCATTTTACTGACTTCTAGGACAGCCTCTGGACTGTCACACCGGACCATTGCTAGAGTGACGTGTAAGATCTCATTCGGCATGGCGCAGCTGCGAAGAACGGGTTCCTGCTGTATCACATGATCTTGTACTTCTGCTGCCATAGACTTCACTGCCTCGTTTTTTACTTTAATACATAAGAAGTGTGTGGCACGGAGAAGCTCAACTTTGGGTTTCTCAGCAGCGCAGTAATCCGCCACTAAGCCTCTGCCCAACGCGTCGTCACCTCCCAACAGGACCAAATCGTCGTCATCGGAATCGTCGTCGTCGTCGGGATTGAAGGCACGCGCTCGCCTCTCTAATTCCTCGTCAATCTCTTCTATCTTTTCCTGGATCCTGACGCCGCTGCCTGCGCTGCCGAACACGTGATCAAGGCGCTCGTTTTTGTCCCAAACTTTGGTTCCTTTGTATTTGAAGTACTGGATGCGGTGCTGAGGGATGGCCAGCTGGTCGTCGTCCACAAGTGCAAGGTGCTCCCAGTGGAACGACGTGAACGGCTTCTCCACAACGCCAGAAAATCGATCCATGTATCCCACCGTGAAGTACTCTTCGTGGAGATTTTCATCCCACTGTATTCTGTGCCTTACATCGCCGGCGGTCTTCATGGAAGGTTTCTTGACAAACCGATCTGTTTCTTCCTTAGGAACCCTCTTTCCATTTCTCTTATTCTTCTTGGTTTTAGGCCTACTTACTGCTGTTACTGCGTCGGATGGGTGCAAATTAAAGCACTGCTCGCCGAACCTGCACTTCCCTTCGAGGTAAAACGGGCATACAGCTTTCTCCTCCATCGCCTCACACTTGTTTTCATCTGATGAAGAGTTCTCACTGTCCTTATATTCGCTGACGGGCGCCATGGCGGTGTCTCCGAGGTGCGACTCCGTTACTGTTGTCGAATCTGGCTCAAGGGATGCTGTTTCAACGGACTCTGCCATGGACACAGATGGAGAGTCAGAAACCTCACTCGTAGAAGTAGCCAGGGTGTTCAGGTTCAGCCGACACCCGAGAGAACGTTTGACCGTTGTAGTCAGGGGGTCAGGTAGCAGCGGTATATATCCGCTCAGCTCGCCGCCACATCTTTCCAAACATGATGCAATACCTTCTGCTGAACTTTTTTCGTAGTATTCTGCACTGTTATGGCGTTCTAATCATTCGAGAGTAATTACAGAGAGATAATCTTAATAATGCAGAAATTAAGGTTAGAACAGCTATATTACATTCTCTGTAATGCTTTTTGGGGCAAACTAGCGCATATTTGCAGTGTGAAATTTGAGTGAATTTGGAGTGTGATAATATGCGTCACGTAGTTGTACGTGTATAGATAGTAGATAGATGGTATATATGTGTTATATTATTATATTATATATATAATATATATATATAATATATATATTATATATACGTATACATATGCATACACCACACACATACAACACACACACACACGCACACACACACACACACCACACACACACACACACACATATATATTTTATATATTATATATATATATATATATTAAATATATATATATATATGAATATATATATATGCATATAAATATATATATATATATATATTACTATATATATATATATATACTATATATATACATATATACATACATATATATACCAAATATTCATATATTATATATATGAACATCATACATATATATATAATATATATATATATATACATATGCTAATCAATATTAAGTATATATACATATTTGTATGTAATATACCTATCTGTATATATATATATATATAATACATATATATTGTGTGTGGTGTGTGTGTGTGTGTGTGT
>NW_020868857.1:541807-546807 GCF_003789085.1 Penaeus vannamei
CTATCTATCTATCTATATACATATATATATATACATACATATATATTTATTTATTTATAGCCGATACACACACACATACATTTGTTATGTCTGTGTATAATTACTATGTGCATGTTTACGTATATGTATGTGTGTGTTTAAGCGTTTTTGTTTTTTTTGTCATACTTGTAGCAGCATGTAAATAAGCAGATATAGTTACTGCAAAAAAATATTTCCTAAACAAATTTCAAACTATGCAGCAAGTTCAGTCTAAACATCCTAATTTGCCATGATAATTCAACCTAACGCAACTTTGTTCCAGAGTGCAAAATGCGAACCAATGCAGTGTATCTCCGCCGACTCCATCGCCGTTCTCAGTTTGCATGTGCAGACCTTGGCTGCGTGGAGCCGGTGGCCTCTCAGCAGGACACACCAGTCAACGGTAAACGCAAGGAAAGCCTGTGTCACTCTGGGAACCCGCAGGATCTAGCCCCAGAGTGTGAGCGAGAGGTGGCCCAGTCTACGAGGTCGGTCTTGAAAAGGGTTCTCAGCTTCTTTCAACTGAGGAACAGCATTTCACCGGAACACCGCAAGCCCACCTCGCCAGCACGGCCTCCAAAGCAACCCCCTAGTCCGAGAAACCGCAGGAAGCTCAACTGTCCGGAGGGGTCGGCGCGCGATAAAGAAAACATCCCTCCCTTGCCCAAGGCACCGACGGCCGTGTCTCTGCTTCGAAACTTTCGCCAGCAAGAACTGGAGGAAAGCAAGCAAGAACAGGGTCCTCGTCCGCCTCTGGGGGTGAGACCGCTCTCGGAATTCAAGCAGTTCGCTCATCCCGAGACTCAGGAACGCCCAAGGCAATTCTCGAAACTATCAGTAAGTGTTTTTCTTAATGCACGACTCTGTGTTTGTTATAGAAATAGTCTATCTCCATGCCCAGTAATCACTTTTATATTGGTTTCATTATGAAACATAATTTGGCTTACAACCACTACTTTTTTAAGTCGCTGTGTGAATCTGAATTTGTGTATTGACCATTGGAAATCATGAAATCACGATCGCAGATCTGTTAGAGGCCTCAATAGGCCGGTGTGGTCAACAGTGTGCTTGGACAGAAATAAATGCATTACTATCAGTCTAACATTTATATCAACCACTTAGACAGACACATGCATGTATACCTAACAGATAGACAGCAATGTGTATATGGCTGTCCGTATTTATGAATACTCATTAGACTCGCTACAAAATAAAAACGACCTCTTCAGATTACAAGAGCAGGCCAACGCCGACAACACGAGAGCGACAAGAGCGAGAATCACAAGCCCAGGAAAATTCTCCGACGCAGCCGACGGGACAATTCTACTGGAGACGTATACGTCACACACAAGCACTTTAGCAGATTCGGTGAACTCATTGGTGCGTATATTTTTCTTAGTCCAAAAGACAAAATAGTCTTTAATAAAAAATATATACAGACTAAATAGAATATAATGTAACACAGACATAGCATGGTATTAATTTACTCTTTCTGTCTCCACTGCCCACATCCGCAGTAGCGGAATGCCCCAGAGCGCTATCATGGCGGTATACCGTTAAATGTAATGAGAGGATAAGCTATATTGTTATATATAGCGTAAATAATAGAAGCCACTGGATTTAGGGTATCTTGGCTTGGATGTTAACACTGTTTCACACCTAACTTACTGCTCCATTCGTTAGTTTGGATATAAAGTTTACAATGGTAAATATCTCATGGTAATATTTTCCAACACGAGCCATTTTGTAGGGTTGTTGAATGAGATTATGTGAAGATACCAAAGTCTTAAAGAGGGAAAGCGTATGAAGAACACTCATAGTAATCTGTAGGCATGGACTAGTGTGCAAGTGCACACGCAGCGCACGCACACGCACGCACGCACGCACGCACGCACGCACGCACGCACGCACGCACGCACGCACACACACACACACACACACACACACACACACACACACACACACACACACACACACACACACACACACACACACACACACACACACACACACGCATACACACACACGCATCAATCAAGGGAACTCTAGACTTAGTAGCATCCATCCCAAGTGGCTGCTCTGGGTGTAACCTCATTAAGGCCTAGCGAGTGGGGGCGTAGGACACATACCCTCTGCAGCAGGAAGATCAAATCTATCTCCTATCGAGGGTACTGGATAGGCTATTAAGCACGGTTAGTGGTGGTTACCCCATTATTGGTCACCATCTTCTAAAACCCGATCCTCAGCAGACTTTGACTTTTGGTTATAGAGTGACCTTGAGTCAGTGATTGAATTATGGTACCGAGACCGAGGCACATGTTTGGCTTTGTCTCTCATTATTGCGTATACAGACTTTGGTAAACTCCAGGACTAGAATATTGTTCTTCAATATGGGGATCAGCTTACCATCTAGCTTTACTTAATTATTGGAAAGGGGGTGTACGGTGATCTTCATCTGGACCTTTGTCACAAAAGGAGTTTCAGTTGTGTCTTTTACAAAATTTAGAGAAGTCAACAGCATTCACTTAATCCTCACCTGCCTATGGTTTAGTGGCCACAGGGGGACAAGAGCAGTAGTCTTTACTCATGATGAGATTAATTGCAGAATAACACCAAATTGAGTGTGAATCTCTACAGTCTATCCTTGGACCAGGTACAAGATCCAAAAGAGTTTGGGAGTCTGCTAGGAAAACCTAAACATTTAGCACATGCTTGTTGCAAGGAATTCGAAAGCCGTGCAGAGCTTTACATATCTTGATTAGTGCAGTGCATAGCTCAGGACTGTCAGATCAGTAAGTCAATAAACTTACTAGCTAGGCAGCTGATACCATGAGCTTACTCAACAAGGGTGGTTGGAGATTCCAGTACATGTAAAGAACCAAGCTATGTGCCTTTAAGGTTCTGATATCAGGTTTCACTGCATGGAAGTAAAACTTTGACTTTCTCCTATGCCTTAAAGCCTTGCCTTGATGCCTTTTGCAACAAGCCTTTGTGTTGAATCATGGGATATGTCATCAACTACACCATGAGATGGGCAGAGGGATTGTTTCTTGCTGCTGGCCTAATTGACAGCTTGCCAAGAAGGAACCTCTTGCCTGAAAACTAAGGGTGGTTATTGCAATGCTCCCTCCTTGCTGTTAGCCCCACTGATTGAATGATTTTCTTATAGTTAATGTAGTTTAATTTATTTAATAGATGACCCACTGATCCAGAAGTTCTTGAATGCTGATGTGTGCCGCAGATATGCAGACAAATACCTTATAGCTATGGTCTTTACCTATTTTCTACGATCAAGACTTCAGTTTCATGAATACACCAAGGAAAATTTCTTTGCAGGATTGTAAGTTTGCAATTCCATTATATTGAGGAATATATTATGTAATTAAAGTTATAATAATTAATCATCCACATTAATACTTTTGTGTATATCTTAATACAATGCACTCTAGACATTGCAAAGACTTGCAAATGGCATTTTTCAAATCTTCATTTTACTACTAAAAGATATACAAAATAATTGTTCATTTTGGTTCATATTGTTATTTTACTACGACAAATAGTTCAAGGTGGGTCCCAATTTCAGGTATCTCGCCCATGATATGGAAGAAGATGAGGAAGAGCTAAAGTACGAGGTGTTTCCATGGGTGCTTGGTCGCAGATGGCGCAAGACATATCCAACTCTCTTACAGAAGCGTGATGATATTTATTGGGCCATTGACTGCAGAGCTGTTGTGTCTAAGAAATGCTGTGATCAGGTAATATTACAGTCATTTTCAATTTCAGTTATGAGTTTTCAGTGTGCTGTACGTTTTGTGTGGCTACTCTTATAGAATAGGCTTAACAATTTTCCCTTTCAGAATTCAACATTCATTTTCATCATCTGACAAATTCTGCTTCCTTTCAGTTTCACTTTCAGTTTTTTGCATTGACCCATGTCCAAGATAAAAGCAATGAATTACACATTTTTTTTGTATAAAGACTTATTGTGCAAAATATTACCTGGCACATACATCTGATTATGGTAACCTGTTTGATCTCAGGTTATAAATCTATTAACTTGAGCAAAATTTAAATGCAAAGTTTACTTTATTGATCAATTGAGAATGGTATGAAAATGGCCATGTCCACATAAATCAGTTTCACTCTACATTATTATCAGAACTAATTGATTAATAATTTTATTGTGATCACAGAGTCTGTTGGCCCTAGAAGTGTTGCAATAATGGCAAACTAAATAAAATAGAAATTTCAGAGGGCTCTTATATTTATGTCTAATAAAATATGCCTAAAGTAAATTGTTTCTAATTCATTAACAATAAACTTCAAATGTGGAAAAAAATAAAACAAAATATAATGGTGTTTGAAGACGAAATGCAGAAATGTCTTGATATGTATACTACATCACCCCCCAAAAAATTTGGTGCCTTACTTTCAGTAGCACTATTAAACAATCCATCATAAAACATTTTCATTGGCATACTATGTGAATAATCAAATAAACCATGTTATAAAATTTAGTATCTGAACTGATATATCAATTGGCATCTCACTAATTCTTACTTAGGTTATGGATTTGGAACCAGATCACTGGGTATGGAAACGCGAACGCCCTGAATATCATGGGGGAGCTCTCCGAGATTATCTTCGGCATGAAGATGATAATGGTAATAGTAAAATTGATTTTTATTTAAAAACAGCAAGTCATTTCTGTATAAAAGGCAAGACATCACCTTGATAAAATAAAACATAAAAAAAATATTGAACAATGGTAAAAAGAAAGGTGGATCATGTTGGAAAGGATCTCTTGCCAAAATTAGGTTTGAGACATACATGTTCTACTTATATTTACCTACTTAGTATTAAAATTGTCTGGAATAATATAATCAAACCATCGGCGCTTTTGATGAAATGAAATAGAATATATTTGAATACTGGAACCCAGCAATGAGCGGGACACACTGAAGTATCAGCAAAGATTCAAT
>NW_020868857.1:564307-571807 GCF_003789085.1 Penaeus vannamei
ACACACATACAAACACACACACACACATACATACATACATGACGTGTTAAAGAACGGCCAACCGTTATGTAAACACCAGAGCCAGGTTGACTATCGCGGTCAGTGTTACAGCATCTTCCCCGAGAACACAGTGTTCACTAAGTTGTTGCTGTTTTAAAAGTTAATTTCTCAGACTATTACAAAGTTGAGTTGGCGAGTTGACTTAACCAAGAAAACCATTGATGTGAACAGTGAACTTAGTGACCAGAAACTTGGCAATGAAACTCCACAGTGTATTTATTTTAATCTTCCTTAATCATTTTGTTCGCTACACCGATGGCAGGTAAGGGCATACCAGGGGATACAGGCATGTTTGTAAGTGATTATCTTATGCAAATTAAGCTATAACTGCGATATAAATATATATATGTAAATATTTAGATATATGTAGATATCTAGATATAGACTGTATATATACATGTATATAAGAATTGATTTATATGTATAGATAGATTGATTGATTGATTGATTGATTGATAGATATATATGTATGTAGATAGATAAATGGAAATGCATGCATACATACATACGTACAAACAAGTATATACTCGTACGCACATATTTATGTTTATGTCTGTCCGTGTATATATGGCGCTGTAGTGCTGAAATCTCCATTTCTCTACGAAACCACATTGACTGCTGCCTCGCCGTCACTGTAACCCACTGAAGGCAATAACACCCACCCCCTCCCCTCTCCTTTCCGCCCACAGGGTAACGGCAAGGGCGTGGCAGGTGTATCGGCCTCGAAAACCCTCTCCCTCGGCAGCTCCTTCGCCGTGTACTCCCGAGGGCCAGATCTCGACCTTCACCTTCTTGAACTTTGCACTCTCGGTCGGGCAAATGGCCGCTAACATCGCCTCGAACATCGCCAATGACAACAACAACAATAACGACAATAACAATAATAATAACAACAACTTGATCAACGCTAATGTGGCGAACAACAACAACAACAATAATAATGTGAATGACATCGGGTTCACTAAACCAGGGAGAAAAAAGAGAAGGGTAAGTCATTTGTCGGTTATCAAAATATTGGCGTAGGATTACTATTTCACACTTAATTATCAAATAGTGCACTTATTTATCTATTTGTCTCTTTCTTCTTGGTTCTCTATAGCCATTTCCTAAATAACAAATATAATCTTTATTTTAATGACATATTTTGTTTATTTCAATGACTTCAATGACATATTGTTTATTTCAATATTTCCATAATTTCATTCAATCTCAATCTTCATGGCGTATTCTTTATTTTAATGACATATTGAGAAACATGGCATTCAGCAAATGGAATCACAAAAAAAGTATATACATGCAGAAAGCAACATGCATACAAGGTATGTCAAGAAGACAAGAAATAGATTTAGAAATCAAGACAATATAATTTTGTACATCTCGTGTAACTTTTGCCTTCCTGGTTGCAGCTGTGGACCAACACTGCCTGCTGGGTCGAAAATACTAATTCGACACAAAGTTTAGAAGATGTTTCCCAAATCGACCAAGAGGTACGTTCAGTTATATAAAATGTGTATGTGAATTGTCAGAAATGTATATGCAGTAAGAAAGTAGATAAAAATAATAATAGATAATTATGAGTAAATTGGTGAATAAAAGTAGACTGTGCAGTAAGAAAGTAGATAATTATGAGTAAATAGGTGAATAGAAAGGTGGGCTTGTAGACTGGTAGATGTACGGAGGAAGATATTTAAGATTTCTTTATGGGTAGATGAAAAGATGAATATGTTCATAGAGAGATCAGTGTTAATAGCTGTTACAGATACACACACACACACACACATGCATATATACATATTGATATAGATACTTTACCCATACCATGTATATTTTTTTAATTACATGTATTTAGTCGACGTCGAAAAAAATATTCAGCAATCTCTGCATCCTTTACTTGCCCGATTGTATTAAAATGTTTATTTAAAAAGTGAATTCCTAATATTAATGCTGACGAAACCCTAATTGGCCTAGAGTATTTTTCTTAAGGTTTCGCGACATCCTTGTTAACCCATCGCGACGATAAAAAAAAACTATACCTGGATTATATTGCTTTCGTTTTGAGATTTTCCTTATAAAAAAAGCAATGCCACTCATTAGCCCAACACCTCAGTAAAACAAATCGTCACATGATACAATTAGGAGTGTCCTCTACATAAACCTAATGCTCACTCCTTTAGGTCAGATTAGGTTAAGCAGGGGCCGGGAAACACCGAATCAGCACAGCATATACGGCCCGACCCAAATGAACGTTATTTAAGTAGAAATAAATGCATATCTACCAGTGTAGACATGCCTATCTACCGTATGAATAGATAGATGAAAGTTTAGATATCCGGTAGATAGACAGATAGGCATTTATTGCTGCGTGTATGCATAAATGTATTTACGAATGTTCATTTGGGTAGAGCCTTCAAGCACCCTATTAAGAAGTCCAATTAATTTCTCGGAGCAGGTGTCTCTCGCTCTCATGATCAGTCTGCAGAGGTGGTTGAGCCTGTCACAGCAGCTGGCTTCGGTTGGCGGTAGAGAGAGCGAGTTGGAGGAGGTCGGGTGCTCCGTGTCTGGCCTTTGTGGAGAGGGGCGAGAGTTCGGTCACGTGACGAAGGCCATCTTGCGATCTGTTTGGTGAGTTTGGCTGCAGCTTTTGACTCGAATTTGACTGTCTGTCTGTCTTTCTCTCTCTGTCTGTCTGTCTGACTCAACTCTCTCTCTCTCTGTCTCTCTCTGCTCTCTCTCTCTCTCTCTCTCTCTCTCTCTCTCTCTCTCTCTCTCTCTCTCTCTCTCTCTCTCTCTCTCTCTCTCTCTCTCTCTCTCTTCTCTCTCTCTCTCTCTATTCTTCTAAACTCTCACTCTCTCACTCTCTCTCTCTCTCCTCTCTCTCTCTCTCTCTCTCTCTCTCTCTCTCTCTCTCTCTCTCTCTCTCTCTCTCTCCTCTCTCTCTCTCTCTCTCTCTCCTCTCTCTCTCTCTCTCCTCTCGCTCACTCTGCTCTCTCTCTCTCTCTCTCTCTCTCTCTCTCTCTCTCTCTCTCTCTCTCTCTCTCTCTCTCTCTCTCTCTCTCTCAAAAGCTCTCTCTCTCTCTCTCTCTCTCTCTCTCTCTCTCTCTCTCTATGAAGTAATTTTTGAAGGAAAAAAGTTTCCATGACGATGAGGCACTGATTTCTGAAGTAACTTCATGTCTTCAAACGCAACTTATGGACTGCGGACCTTACAGTTGTAACAGAAAATATGTTGAGTTAAGGAGTGGAAATCAGCACATGACCTGTAGATATTATTAGCTTTATGAATGCTAAATTTCAGCTTCTTAGGATAAGCGAAATTGTGTCTGGGGAATGCTTTAATGAGCGCCCCTCATATATATACGGTCGTATGATGTATGGTTATGAGATAAGGTACAATTTGCAAATATATATGTTTCATTTTTGCCGCGTCTCTGAAAATCGTGTCGGTTATTTATTATGTTTTTCTACTTTTATTTATATCCCTTTATCAATGTATTGACTTACTTATTCTTCTTCTGAAACTACTGTATTTTGCAAAAACAAATGATTTGATATTCAAACTTACAATAAAAATTTCTGGAATTAATCACCCAGTATTCATGCAAATATTTCATACGATGACTAAGACACTGATTTTTTTTTTTTCTTCTTTTTACAGGAAATACGGTGAAGGTATTGCTCATGGCCTAGTTCATGGACCTACTCGGAACACATAAAGGTGAATTTCAGAAAACTGTAAATTATCATCAATGGAAATTAATAAAAGTGAAGCTTATCCGACTTTCATATACCGAGAACGCTTACAATAAAGAGCCACTGGGAAGAGGTTAGGGTTGTATTTATCTCATAGTCTAGGACCCGTGCCAGTTATAAGATGAAGAACTGACAAAGATTAGGAAAAAACATGTATTTATCCATATTTATGTTTGTGTGTCTGTGTGTATACAGATGTATACACATAATTATATATACACATATATACGCACATTTATATCATATATACACACATATATATATGTATATATACTTATATACACATTTATATATATATATATATATATATATATATATATATATATATATATTATATACACACACACACACACACACAGAGCAATAAATGAATGTATGTATGTCTATGCGAGCTCACATTCACACACACACGCAGACACAATAATACTTACACACGCATATATATGTGAATGTGTGTATGTATATTATATATATATATATATATATATATATATATATATATATATATATATGTATATATGTATGTATATATATACATATATGTATATATATATATATATATATTATATATATATATATATATATATATATATAATATATATGTATAATATATATATATATATATATATATATATATATATATATATATGTATATATAAATATATATAATATAATATATATATATATATATATATATATATATATATATATATATATATATATATATATATATATATAATATATATGTGTATGTATGTATATTATATATATATATATATATATATATATATATATATATATATATATATATATATACATATATATATATATATATATATATATAATATATATATATATATATATATATATATATATATATATATATATATATATATATATATATATATATATATATATAGACATACGTGGCAGTCCTTATGTGTTTACTCGGCATGTACTTGTACAACACAATTTTCTTTCTTGTACGATGTCGACTTCTAGTTCTCGAGCCTCTGGCATCGTGTCTCCCGAGTCCAGTTGTCAACATCCAAGATGGCGGCCGCAGCAGCTCGCCCGATGCCCAAACGTCAAGAAGGATTTGAAAAGTAAGCGAAATACCGATTCTGATTTGTTGATTTGACTTACAGATTGCAGATGTTAAAGCAACGTTGTTATATTGTAAGAATTTGTGTGATTTAGGCTCAATTTTCTTTGATATTGAGACCAGCTGTTAAATTTCGTCATTAGACTCCTCTGCTTTATTTGCCAATTTGTAAGGCCGGTGTTACGCGTACGGCAGCCGTACCCGATTTCTCGGATCGCGGTTAGGTATACGTCACATATATGCATATGAGCCTTTAAACATTATTTCTGGGTAATAAGAACGAACCAAACCTAACCCAACTATAACCTAACCAAACCTAATTGAGATTGGGATCATCATGTGTCGAGACTGCCACCACCTTGTACGCGCAGAACACCAATCGGGGTCATTTCTGCCAAAAATTCAGGTACAGGTCCAGTTCCATACAGCCTTCGTTTAGACGAAAAATGATATGTGCAAACGATAGAGCGAGTGATTCTAAGAAACTTTTCTTCTATGGTATTACCTCTGCAACTTGATAAGGAATAGTTTTGGTTTCATTTTGCCATTAGTTAGAAGGAAAATTTTACCTTTAGTGGACATAATAAACAAAAATAAGAAAATTTTCTTCTATGGGTTTACCTTTGCAACTTGATAATAACAAGTACATGAAGTACGTGAGAGATAGAGAAATAAAAAATAAAAAAACAATAGTTTTAGTTCCACACAGCCTTGAATTAGAAAGAAAATTTACAGTGGATGATAATCAAGGTTATAGTAAAAAAAAAAAAAAAAAAAAATGTAAGGAATTATTACCTTGACGTAAACTGCTTTCATCAATGGCTAAAGGTGTGCAACCAAAAATAAAGTTGCTGGAATTTGTTGCTCGGAGACCAAGTTCCCTTCTTGGCAGTTCGGCTAAGGCAGTGTAAACAGATCATGTAGCTGTATGCTTACACAGAACATTTGAAACACCTAGAGCCACTGTAGCCTGTCAAGTGTTAAGAACGTTTGGATATTGCCAGTGCATAAGTTACTATTTCTTATTTTCTCAATTGCAAACTGGTCGCTTTCCTTTCCATTGCATGATTTTTTGTCCTGATTATTAGTGTAACCGGTTTATATATTTTTATCTCTTTCAGATGGATTTGCCTGTATCCTGCTTATATCAACAAAGATAAATCTAGAGCTGAAGGAAGAAGAATACCCAAGGAAAAGGTAGTAGGATTTTTTTATTTTCTTTATTTACTTTTTCTTCCTTTCTTTCTTTTTCATTGTTGTCTGCTTTAATCCTTAGCCTCGGGATGACATGGGCTTCATGTCATGGCTGACTTGGTTGTTGGTAACTTCTCTTATATTGAAAATGATCAAACAGAACAATATGAAAATTACCCTCATGAAAAAGAAACTGAATCTGAATACTTTGTTAATTAGATATCCTTTTCATTATTTTCATTGCACATATAAATCTTAATAGGTTTAGTAAGTAATTATCTTCTCCTTCCTCCCTGCCTTCCTTCTTTTTTCTTTAGTCCTTCAGATGTTCCTTTTACAAGAATCATAACTTGTTCATTTATTCTTTTAATGCTATACCAAAGATGTTAAAAAAATAAATATGTACCAGATTGCTTTGAGTTGTATGTATTTAACTCACTAGTGTTTTATTATCATTATGTTAATTCTTTACAGTCTGGACGCACTCACAAGAGCCTAAGTCCTCAACTCGATGTCACAAAATTTATTCAACAATCTGAATTGATGTGATAGGCATATCTTTTGATCACTGCCTGAGGGTTGGGTTGATAGTACCTCCCCCCCCGAAGCATTGTCTCATTGGTATGCATGGCCTTGGGAGCACCCCCACCCATAGAGTTGAAACTTGGGAGCACTGAGTGAACTTAGGCTGTGGGCGGCACTTTCCATGATCTTTTTCCTTTATTTGCAGCATTCTTGTACCAACAACTGCAACTTTTTGTTCTCTAAAAGAATATCATCTTCAATTTGCCCTACTTTAGTGTGTCTACATCGTAAAGTCTAACTGTCATTGCATATTAGTTTATCTCTTGTTTTCTTGATATTTTCTTTTGAATTCCATATTATATATTCTTTATTTCATAGAAAATATAATAAACATACAACTGTATTTATGAGTTGCCAGATACTGATTATTCATGAAAGTATTTAAAAATAATTGGATATCTGAACTAGAACAGTTTTGACAGTTGTATGTTAGATCTTTTCATGAGTAGGCTTAGAATTTCCTTATTGGTAGCCAATTTTTGTCACTTTGATGTAAAGGTCTGCATTCCATTCCTATTCATCCTATTTTGTCTTTCAAGATGTGGATCTTCAACGCCAGTGACATCAGTAATTAGAGAACTTGCCACCGGGCCAGTTTACATCCAAAATTAGAAGTGCAGGGACTATAATTTCTTCCTCTAATCTTTGATTCAAAACATGCTGATTATTGTTTTTCAGTGAAAGCATTGAAAAGGGTTTTAACCCAAGCACATTAGTACTTTTTCCATAGATTAAAAAAAATTTGCTATGGATTTAAGGATATCCATATGTATTCTTTGCATGCAGGTCTCCTAGACAGAGAAATA
>NW_020868857.1:574307-586807 GCF_003789085.1 Penaeus vannamei
ACATTCTTGGTCTCTTCAAGGTGGCAGGGGAACGCAAGATTTACTGCAGAGAAAAGAGCAAAGAACCTCCCTATTGGGGTAGAATCCGAGTACAGCTCAAGAGTCCAGATGGAGAGCCCATTGACCCAAACTTCAAGTAGGTTGACAAGATTTCTGCTTTGTTTTTAGACTATTTGCAATGGAAATTTTACTATGCGCTTAATTTGGCATATTTTTAGTCATGCATACATTACTGCCATTTTCATTTTGGTTGGTGGTTTGCAGGATGTGTATGGCAATTATACATTTTATTTTAGCATTTTTTGGTTGTAAAATGACATTCTTGAGTAATTTACATTTCTAATGCAATCTACAGCGCATGGGAGTTCACTTGAAATAAAAGTTAAACAGTTTTGCAAATTACAAGTTTAACTACTTTATTGAGCATATACATATTGATTGTTGAAATTCCACTTTTCAGAACACGTGAGGATTTGATGGTCCATGTTGCAGAGAAGATTCCTCAGCTAAAGAGTAGGACAAACCCTAAACAAACTCAGGAAACTCAGCAGCAACCACAACAAGGGAAGCAGGCAAAGGGCAAGAAGAGGAAATAAGAAGAGATGAATATTTATTAATAAAATTTAGGAACTGAAACTTTCAGCTTTTGTTATCAAGAAACTTGTTTTTTATTGTCAGATTGTATTAAACGAAAATCAGTTGTTCTTTTCTTTCTTTCTTATTTACACATTTATTTTAAATAATTCAGATTACCTTGTTCAACACATTGTAAACATAAATACCCACAGAAGACAAGATATCAAATATAGATTGAAGACAAAGAAGTGATGTTGCCTAATTCAGAGCACTCACAGGATACCAGCTGGCCAAGACATAACTAGTGGCTATTGACTTGGGATTCAGGTGATAAAATCTTATTAATCATGTCATGTGAATAAGCAGCCAAGGGCTTATTCTTCTATGATGGATGGTGGCGAGTTATTACTCGCTTTGTATATATTTTGGCCAAAGAATAAGGATTGGTGAGTGACTAATTGGCACATAATTAATATCTTTTGACACCAACTTACTGAAATCTATGATTAGTGGGTGCTAGCAGTTCACTGTCAAACATTGGGAGGCTTATGTTTAAAATTAAAATGCAATCCAGAGGAGGCCATAGAAAGAAAGAATGGACCTCTAACTCAAACTCTAAATCCGTCTTCTCTTTCTCTATTTCCATTTTCTCTCTATCTCCATCTCTATATTTATCTTTCTATATCTTCTGTTTATCTATATGTATATTTATCTCCCCTCTCATATTTCTCCTCTCTCTTTCCTATTGTTTTTCCTCTCTTCCCTTACATCCCTCCTTACCTCCCTTTGTCTATCTGTATCTATCTATATCTGTATCTGTCACTTTATCTGTATCTGTATCTAGCTCTGTGTCTTCCTCTCTCCCTTTGCCATGAGTCGAATTTGATCAATTTACTTCAGTACATATTACTGGAATTTATTGTTACAAACAGTTGATCATACTGACCACTAGGAGTCAAATGATTAAACCCCATAATACAAAACAATTATGATTTTTTATGAAATATTCTGTTTGCAGAATGTTGAATTCTGTATGTCCCTGTAGAAAAATCCAGAATTTTCAGAGAAATCTTAGGACATTCATAAACCAGCCAGTTGCTGAACCCTTTGAACATGGGTGGCAGATAATCATACAATGGCTGTGGTAGATAGCTGTAGATAGTACCACATAATTACATCCACTGTGCCAATAGCGTGTCAGAAGAAGCTCGTCTTTCTTGGATGGTAGTGACATTTGCTTGGTGTCACCTGTAGTGAAGGGAAGCTTTCTTTTTTTTTCCAAACATAAGGTTATAAGCTACACCTTCAAGCTAAAACTCTAATGTTGTACCTTGAAATACTGGATAAGCTCTGCACAAACATGGAAAATGTGTACCAACAATCTTGCATTACTGGCCACTAGTTATTTTAAACCACAATTATTGGATTAAGAAAATTGTTTAAAGTATGCCACTCAGATATAAAAAAAACAGTGCCTTAGGCTAACATTTTTGAATTTTGCATTAGGGTGAAAGTGAAGTTAAACAAACTTACAATATAAGTATAACATAAACCTACACACAGATACACAGCATTTTACTCCCTAGTCTTTGTTCCATTACCATATATTTCAATGAAAGTAACAACAAAATAGGAAGACCCATCTAAATATTTGTATATAAAAAAATATTTGATTAATGTCAAATACCAGAGAAATTTACCCATCTAATTCAGCACCCATTCTGAAAGTCAGTATTAGGAATCTGCATTCATTAAAATGTGTGAAATAATCTGCAGCAAATAAGACAATACTGTACATTGAATGATGAGAGAGCATGTGTGAGCTTTCAAAAAAAATCTCACTTCCAGAGGTTTTACTACTAATACTATTTATATACACAGCTCACTTAATCTATTACCTGACTACTCACCTTACTAATTATATGAGACTGAGGTTGTAAATTTTATCTTTTACAATACCATCTATGGTTTTGAGAATGCTTTCCCATGTGGTATAGAAATAAATAATTCTGAGAGTTAAAGGATGAAAAGTTACAAAATTTCAATAATTATATATACACAAAGCATATGCGCATGTTCCCTTAAATGAAAACAAGCATTTATTTGGCCAGGCAGCAATAATTATACATGGGGAAAGTTAATTTTGGAAAAAGTAACCATACAAAGTTTGTTTTTCTTTTAATCTGAAGTTATATAGTACACAAACTATGAAACCTGAAATTTCTATCACTCCTGAGAAAATGACAGATTTTGATGCAATATAACTTGCAGGCTAAATACTTTCTTCACCTTATCATACTTGAAACAATCCTAGGTATACAGCCAATAGTGTAAAATCAGAGGAATGGAATTGTGATACAAAAAAAAAATAAAATTGCATTTAGAAGTACTAAATGCTAACACTATAATTCAGCAAACAGCCATATTTAATAATGTAATTTAGGCAACTGAACAGTTTGGTGTGTCAAAAATGAGCATCAAAATGAAAATATAACCTCACTAAAGAAATAGTTAATTAGCTATAAATAAAATGGTTTAATACTAAAAACTGAACATATAATACCTTTTATAAGAATAATGTGCAAATTGTAAGGCAAGAAATCTGCATTGATTATATACAGGCAAAATGTTGCAATCATATCTATCTGGGTGTAAGAGGGTATAGCTGGTATTGTTGTGTGGTGGCAGGTGAGTGCTGGACCCCTTCTTCTCCATCACCTCCGACTCTGTAGTGGAAATATTTGTGATTTTAGTGGTGAAAAGTTTGTCAACAGTTTTGTGTCTTTTTCCTGGTAGTATTAATGGATCTGTAAAATAATATATTCACTGACAGTATTACACCCTTCTGTTTCAGGTCCCAGCTACTATTGTTGTTTGAACTATTAGTATTAGGTCTGGCAAATGAAAGAAGTCGGAAAGAACAACTTAAAGATAGCAAGAAAGATGATAAAATTATTTAAATAAGAAATGTTGAAAAAAAACATGAATAAGTAACTTATAATGGCTTAAACAAAAATAATAAGTACATCTTTTATAATAAGACATACCAATTATACTGCACAGTTACTGCATTACCTGATACATATACAATTCCCACTAAAATTAATATTAATTTTCCTTGCTAACACTTAAATTTTTTCTCACATAATCAGAAATAATAGTAATGAGAAAAAACAATGCATATTTGGCAGATCACTACCTTGTTCAATTGTCAGCATCCTGATCTGGACTTCAGCTGCACTTATGCTATATTACATCATTATGTTCAACCTCCTCATAACTCACTGGCTCAACACAGAGAATGGATGGAGTGATAATTCAGGATCCAGACTTGAGGTACTTTTAATAGATGGGACAGAGGTATCATCTAGACCTGGTGCAGAGGTACCACTTGGACCTCCATGTTGACTCCCACAGTCGTCTCCCCACCAGTCCCCTGTACTCTCCCTTCGAGACCTGATAACAAAATGGGGAATATATTATGCATACTCATGTCATGGCTGCTTCTAGCATGAAAAGAAAGAGGAAAGAGAAGAGAGAGAGAGAGAGAGAGAGAGAGAGAGAGAGAGAGAGAGAGAGAGAGAGAGAGAGAGAGAGAGAGAGAGGGAGGGAGGGAGGGAGGGAGGGAGGGAGGGAGGGAGGGAGGGAGGGAGAGGGAGGGAGGGAGGAGAGGGAGGGAGGGAGGGGGGGAGAGAGAGAGGGGGGGGAGTGAAAAGAATGAGAGAGAGAATGAAAGAATAAGAAGAGAGAGAAGAAAGAATGAGAGAAATGAAGAGAAAGATAATGAAAGAGGCACATAATGAAAGAAGATGAATGAAAAGAGGCACATAATGAAAGAAAGAAAGAAAGAATGAAAGAAAGAAAGAATGAAGGAGAAGGAGAGAGAATGAAAGACAAACAGAAACAGAGAAAAACGGAAACATTAAAGAAAATTTACAATAATTACTTACCCAGGTGTTGCAATACTGCCTTCCTTATTCTGTGTAAGAGCAAGGTATTGATGATACAACTGAAAGCTCTCCTGCCTGACTCTGGTATGGTACAGAATAACACGTTCACGGTACATTTGGTGTAACTCATTCATGCTGCCAATCCCAATATCGTGAAGGCTTTGTTCCATAACATCCTAAAAAATTAAATGACACATTAGATACTATAACTGATACGCAACAATAATTAGATTTCCATTTTGCTAAACATGTTCTCTCAAATCTATTCCTCTCTGTGTAAAAAAGAAACTTACATGAAATGGACATCTGTCTGTCAACAGAAGGGAGTCTGTGTTAGCACGTAGCAAATTGGTCAGCTTCGTCAAAAATTCATGGAGAACATCGGTGAGAAATCTGAGCACACTCTCGGATGTGTCAGTGTATCCTGTGTGTGCACATACTGTTGCTACAGCTTTCCTCAAAATAAGTCGTGCAGTTGTGCCCTCCACCTCAAGTAACTGTGGCTCATTCTTCCCACTTGTGTATGAGCTGTTGAGTCAATTCAAAAAGACAAAAGAGAAGTTAAATTTCAATAATGTCAGCATGAACCATTATATTATTATAAACTTACTAGTAACTTTATAATCATTATCATAATTACCATATTTTTATAATCATCATCAATATTACTCCTTTAACCATGGAAAGGAGTAAGGGAGAGAAAGATAATGGCGGACAGTCAGTCATATATATAGTGTGTATGTGCATGTTCAACACATATTGAAACACAAATACACTACATAATTACACCTATGTTCAGTGTTGGATATCCACAGGGACACTACATACTACAGATACATGTTTGCTTTGCCTGGCTCCTTGTCAGCAAAATTATCTGCTTTAACACTACCATATCATAACTACAACAGTTACTTTATAATTCATCAAATAGTACAATTACTTTTCCTTTCTTTGTAATAATTCAAATCTATATGTAGGACATATCTCTAAAAATAATTCACAAAAAACACACAATGAGAGTCAAGGTATGGAGCAGAACTATTTAGTCCTGAAACTATAAACTGTTCATTTGTTCAACAACCATACACCATTCTTCCATGGTTAAAGGGTTATACATCAGATCACCAGCATGTTATTGACTCGTATCAATTACTATAATCAATATTATTAGCATAATCACCATTATATTGATAATCACACAATAGCAAGTAAGATCACTAAATGATCAACATTGTAAACAAGCAAAAAGAACCTACGTTTTTTCAGGAGGAATAAAGAATAAGAAGTGTGGCTTCGCAGTTTTCCGGTCAAGCACAGGCTCATCAGGAGGTGCCGGGCATGATGGGAAGCTATTCCCCTCCATACCTATACTCTGCACAGTAAACAAAATACTATACTTTTTAATTTATATCTTGGGTACAATTGCCCTAAAAAAAAATTTCCATTACATATACTCAAGTCACAAAGAAACCAACTAAAGCTGTTATTCAGTTAAAACAAATAGTAATAATAAGCATGAAACTGTTGCCATTATCTCCATAAATAAATAATATAATATATATATATATATATATATATATATATATATATATATATATATATATATATATATATATATGTATGTATATAGAGACGAGAATGAGAATGAGAATGAGAATGAGAATGAGATGAGAATGAGAATGAGAATAAAGAGAGAGAGAGAGAGAGAATGAGAGAGTTGTTGCATGTTGTAAGCCTAATATTGCCTTTTAAATTAACAGGAGCCATAGAAATACATATACTGATAGCATCCCATTTGTAATAATGGCAAAAGTTTTATTACACATCAAGTATAATAGTTATCATATTGGTCATTCTTACCTGTGCTCTGTTTATAAGCTGGGCAACTTGTCTCTGATACTGTAGTAATCTGATTGTTTGCAAAACTAAGGGGTCTGTTCTACAGAATTCTGCTGGAAGTCTGAAAATTCAAAGAATTTGAATTATTTTCTGTCATTATAACAATCACTGTATCAGTTCAGTAATGATTTGTCACCATGAAATCCAGAAAATGGTTAAAGACATGAAAAGTGGACAGAAGGGAAGGAAAGACCTCACTTCTGAAATGATGATGTTTCCTCCTGAGATGGCTGGTGAAGGGTTGGAGGAGTTGGTGGTGGTGGCTTTGGGGTTAGGAGGTCTTCCATGTCAGAGCCGCTGAGACTCCAGTCATCATTGCTGCTGCCTTGACCATCCTGAAACTCTCCCCAGTGGCTACCGGCACAACTCATTCTGTATACTAAAATTACACAAAAAAAAAATTATGTAACTTTCAGAATATAGAGATTGCAGTACAAGATACATACATATTCTAAAATACAGAGACATTGTTAATACTTTAGACATTCAATCAACATTAACTGCAAGTTTCAAGAAGATCTGGATGAGATGGTAATTTCTTTTAATAGTTCCGGATTGTGATGATTTAGGTATCACTGGATTTCTCTCATCTAAAATATATAGAAATGATTTCATGGAATTTCCTCAACCCCCTGCATTCTTGGCACCAATAGCAAGGGAGGGCATGAAAGGTACTATGGAAATTGCAGGGTAAAATATGAATAATATACACAGAATCAATCACTTTATTGTCTAATGAAGCTGTGACTCCTCCATGGGGAACTGCTGCCCACAAACCCCACCAAGGAAAACAAAAATCCATGTATTTACAGCAGGAGAGTGTCGGACAGACTTGGCAACAGGTACTCCTGCATGTTGGTTGTACACTCTCTCCTGATATGAATATGTGGAGTATTTATTGTGTTCCTGGGCAGGGGTTGGGTGGCAGCAGTCCACCATGGGTGAGTCGAAGGGGGCCTAGCTCACTGCAATAGACAATAAAGTGACTGACTTTGTGTATATTATTCATATTTTACCCTGTAATTTTCCTTGCACCTTTCATGCCCTCCCCTGATTTTGAGGCAAAGATTGTCACTAATGGGGGGGAGGGGGTTCCATACAATAATTTCTATATATCTGGAAACTAGAGTGAGAGGAATCCAGCGATACCAATATCGTTACATTCCATTTGGCAGAACTATTCCAAAAAATTACTTGAAAGACAAACAATTATGAGGGAAAAATAGTGCTTTCTCCTAAACATTTACTCCATGGTAGAATAACCTATCAACCAACTTCATTATTAACCTTATGTTCAGTAATACTCATTACAGATCTTCCTTCAGAGAAGAGAAAATTACCGAAATTTCCACCAGTTCTCCAGCTACCGGTACCCTATATGTTACTAAATTTTCCTTGAGTTGGCTTACATGGCTTTGTTTATTCAGAATAAAAGGGAGGCCGTATAAAAAGCCACTTCTTTAACTTAGCTGTTAGCTGCAAAGGCATTTAAACGTATATTAAGTAGGATATTTCAAGCTTCTTCTTCTTCTTTCTTCTTTTATAGGGTTTTAGACTTTTGCATAGTCTATATCCCCTGGATCTTTTTTCTTTTCTATTCTTTCTTTATATGATCTCTGTTAGTTTGGTTTTTCTTAAAAAGATTTTGGTGTGTCTAAGAGTATAAAACTTTTCTGTTGGGGAGAGATCTGCACCTGTGAATAATAAGTTTATGTTAGGGTTGATTACTTTGATTTTTCTTAAGGCTTCTTTCAATTTTGTTCTGCTGGAGTGGAATCTTGGACAGTGTAGGATTAAGTGTTCTATATCTTCTTCTTGATTATGACACCATCTACAGTAAGGGTCATTTGTTATTTTCATTCTATGTAGGTGTTTATTTAGTCTTGTGTGCTTAGTTATTATTCTAGTTATGCAGACATCTAATTTTCTATTTTTGGATCTTAACCATGGCTGCGGTTCTGTGTTCTGCAATAGATAATTCTTTGTGTTAAGAATTGTATTTAACTGAGTTTTCCAGTTTCTCTGTTTTTTTTTTTCATCTGTTTTATCTGTTTTTTTGTGTCTTCATGTATGGTTATGGGATATCTTATTTTGTGTGCTTTTTTAGCTGCTTGATCTACTATTTCATTTCCCTTTATGTTTTTATGTGAAGGTATCCACTGTAACATTATTATTTGATTTTGATTTACCATTGTATATATCAATTCTTGTATTTCAAAAGTCATACTTTTAGAATTCTTAGGTTTCGGGTTAGATATTAGTTGAAGTGCAGATTTAGAATCTGTAAATAGTACTGATTTTGATAATTTGTTATTTGTATGTATTTTAGCCCTTGTTTTATTGCAAAGAGTTCTGCTTCTATTATTTCTGTATTGTTTGGTAGTTTCCATATTGTTGTTATATTGTTATCTTGTATGTATATTGCTGCTGATGTGGAATCGTTGTTTATTTTCGAGCCATCTGTGAATAATTTTTTATAATTTCGATATCGTGTGTTTTCTAACATTATATATTGTGCTCTTATTATTTGTTCTGGGATATTTTTTGTTTGCTCATCTAAGAATTTTGTTTCTATATTTTTTGTAATATCAAACAAGGTGGAATAGGGGTTATGTTTGACATTGTTTTTATCTTTATTTTCACTTGCAATTCTTTGTTTGTTTCTATTATTCTATGGATTAAGTTATTTTTATCCTTTTGAGGGTTATATTCTTTTATATTTTCTGTTAACATTTTTTTTATTTGTGTATTTTCTTTTTTTTCTAGTATTTTTAACATTTGGGTGAATTCTTTTTCTTTTAGTTTATTTTTGATCGACATTTTATTTGTTAGGGCATAGAGTGCATTTATTGGAGTGGTCTTTAAACATCCAGTGGCTATTCTCAAAGCTCCATTTTGAACTGTTTCAATTTTTTTTATTTCTGTGTCATTTGCTGTTCCATAAATTGTTATACCATATTCTATTTTTGGTTTTATGTAGATATCATAGAATTTTATCATTGTCTCTCTGTTTGCTCCCCATGTTGTTGTTGATAATTTTTTCATTATGTTTATTCTATTTGTACATCTAATTTTCAAGTTATTAATATGGTTTTTCCACTTTAGTTTTGGTGCGTCGAATTCGAGTCCTAGGATTGTATGTTTATTTGTGAATTTTAGTTCTTCATTATTTATTTTTATTATTGGTATTTGTCTTATTCTTTTTTTTGTAAAGCACATTACTTTGCTTTTAGTTAAATTTAATTTAAGCTCCCAGTCGTTAGCCCATTTTACTATTTTATTTAATCCTACTTCTAGATTGATTTTTGCTTCTTCTAGATTTTCATTTATTGTTATTATATTTATGTCATCTGCATATATTATTTTGTTGGTTTTTACTGTTAGATTTAGATCTGACATCATTATGTTGAATAGTAATGGACTTAATGGAGATCCTTGTGGAAGTCCTTTACTTATTCCTCCTTCCTCGGATTTTTGGTTTCCTATTATTATTTGGTAGGATCTATTATTTAAAAAATTAGATATCCATCTGAGAGGAGTACCCGTTATACCTAGTTTAGCTGCTTTTATTATTATTGCATCGTGGTTTACTTTGTCAAAAGCTTTTTCTAAATCTAGAGATGCTATTAGGGCATATTTTTTCTCTTTATAAGCTTTTTTAATATGAAAATCGATTATTTGTAATGTATCTATTGTTGAGCTATTGGGTCTGAAACCTGTTATGTCTTGACTTAGTTTGTTATTTTTTTCAAGCCACCATATTAGTCTATTGTTGATTATGCTTTCCAGCATTTTCCCTATACATGAGATTCTGCTTATGAATCTATATGATTTTTTATTTGCTGGATCTTTATCCGGTTTTAATATCGGATTTACAAGTGATTTCTTGAATTCTATAGGATATTCTCCTTTTATCCACAACTGATTATAGATGTTTAAAATTTTTTCCAGTAGGTTATTTGGGATATTTTTATAAAATTCATAAGGGATACTGTCTGGGCCACAAGCTTTATTATTTTTTGTCTTTTTTATTACAGAAATTAATTCTTTTAATGTTATCTCCTTTTTTTAATCCGTTCGTACTTGGCAATTCTATTAAACTTTTAAATTCTGATTTTGTTATTAAGCATTTTGTTTTTGTGTTTATTATACTTTGGAATTCTTCTTTTAAGAGTTTTAATTTCTTTTTTGTTTCTTGTATTGGCTGATCATTATCTATTAGCGGGTAATTATTTATTCTATTACTGCCTGAAAGTTTCTTAATAAAATTCCATATTTTTTTGGTTGGGGTTCTAAAATCTAATGAGTGGCAGAAATTTGACCAACTTGTTCTTTTTTCCTTTTCTATTGTATCTCTTGCTATTATTTGAAGTTTTTTGTATTCTATTCTGTTTTTTTCATTAGGATTTTTTCTCCATTTATTGAATGATTTGTTTCTTTGTTTTTTACTTCTTTACATTTTTATTCCACCATGGTTTTGTTGGTTTATTTTTACTATTATCATTATTTAATCTGAAATGTTTCATCCCTATGTTTTTTATTATTTCTGTTATTTCGTTCAGTGATTTTATATTGTCCACATCTATTTTTTGTATTTCTTCTTTAAATTTTATCCATCCTTCTTCATTGAATTTCCATTTTTCCTCTTTAACTATTGTTTCTCTATTGTGATTAATGTCTCTTATTATGATTGGAAGGTGATCGCTTCCTCCATATATTTTTGCTTCTACTTCTAATTTACTCAGTTCTGGGGTGCCCAGAACTAGGTCTATTGTAGACCCTTTACCTGTTTTCGGATCTATTCTAGTAATTTGTCCTTTTGGAGTTAACATCAGTATGTTATTTTGATTTATTAAATTAAACAAGTTTATTCCAGTGATATTTGTTATATTTTGGTTTGTTTTTGAATTCCATAGCGGATGATGGGCATTAAAATCTCCTATTATGAGTTTTGGTTTTTCTATTTGGTTTATGTAGTGTTCCATATCTTTTTGATTTACTTTGTTACATGGGTTGTATATTAAAAGTAAGTGTAGCCATCCTCTTTTATAGCTAATCTTTATAGCTAATGTTTCGATGTTTTTATTTTGTAATTCATTTAGATTAATCTTCTTGTATTGTATATCATTTTTTATACAAATTGCTAAGCCGCCTCCCCTTTGTTCTATTCTATCATTTCTTATGATATCATAATCTTTTATATCAAATTTGTCATTATTTGTAAGCCAAGTTTCGCAAATTGCGAATATCTCCGGGTTTTCTGTTTGAATTAGATATTCTATATCTATTTTTTTGTTTATTACAGATCTAGCGTTCCATAGTATTGTTTTAGTCATTAAACCAAACTGATATTTGTTTTAATATTGGAGCAACTTCAGTTATTATCTCTGTTATTATTTCAATTATTGTTTTGTCTGATTTGAATTTTTCGGTTATATTAGTTATTAATTTGAAAATTCCTTTTGTTATTTCAACAAATGAAGGTTTTTCTTCTTTGTTTTTTTGTTCTTCTTCTTCTTCTTTCTTCTTCTTTTCTTTTATTGTTGGGGTTTTGTTTAGTGGTGTTGGTAGAGACCATGTTATGGGGGATTCTGTGAGTTTCTTGTCTTTTATGTTTTGTTCCTTTGTGTGTGTTTGTTCTTTTGTTTTTTCTTGACTGTTTTTTTGTTTTGATTTTGTTGATTGAGTTGGAGTATTTTCTGCTCTGTTTGTGTTATTTTTTTGTTTTGTGGGTGTTTTTTGTGCTGGTGTTATGTTATTTGTTTGTGTTAGTATTTTAGCATATGTTTGTGTTATGTTTGGGTTTGTTTGTTGTATAGTGTTTGTGTTATCATCTGTTTGTTGTTTGTAATCTGTTTCTGAGTTGTGTATTTCTGCTGTGGTAATTATTATGTTTTTTTGTATTGGTTGATTCTGTTTTTGTGTTGTTGGGTTTAAGTGATGGAAAAGTTTTTTTACTTCTAAGTTATTTGGTGTTGTGTTTTTTTTGTTTATTTCTTGGGCTTTTTGATGAATTGGGCAAGTTTTATCGTATGCTGTGTGGTTACCTTTACAGAAAAAGCAATGAGGTGGATT
>NW_020868857.1:596807-599307 GCF_003789085.1 Penaeus vannamei
ATATCACCGTCAGACGGGACGCGTCAGTTTACCTGGAAATTAGCTCTGAATACCGAGATGAAGTCCACTACAGGAGAAGGTGACTGTGTGCGATGCTCTGTGCTATGATGAGGGAGATGAAATGCTTGTCCGATGTTCATTACCTATGCGATGCAGTCGGTGCTTCCGTTCCCGTCAGAGTATGCCCTGTGTCTGGGAAAATCAGCAGAAGGCCAAGACAGAACACGCGATGCAATAGCAGGCCGTGCAGCTCAGCCCGAGCTCACTTCCAGATGGGTGTACTTACCGCCGAAGCCTCAACATGAGAGCTAGAGGCTCGAGGCTCGACCAGGCGCTCTGTGCAACACGAGGTGAACATCGGCGAGGACCCATGCGCCCTTTGCGGCCTCCTCGATAAAGCCATTTACTTGTTCCTGGACTTTGTACTGCGCATTTAACCTCTTGCCTATGACATGTTTGTTGATATGATTAATAAAAAAGTGAGTAACATCGTAGGTGTTTCTGTCTGTCTGCCATCTTTTTTCTCTCTTGCAAACTTTTATCCTAACTTACTTTACATGCCATTATTCAAGTCTGAATCCAAATATATGCAAGTGGTGCGTAGGAGTGAGGTGCATTTCTCCATTTTCCATTTAGAAGGTTTATTAATGGCTTATTCATTCATTGATTTGTCAATCAAGATTAAAGCTGGGTCTATTATTCATATCAATTCTTCATCAATATATCTGACAGATAAATCAATGGTTCCATTAAGAATATTCCTTGTGTATAAATTCTCATGAGTACTATATCAAATCTATCTTAATTCTGAATGTCTCAGAGTTTTTCATCCATAAGATATCTTTTTCGTGGACATTTTTCTTGAAGTTGTAGAGCCTAGTCTGCAGATTCTGAATAGTATTGCCATATATCATCACATTTTTTCACATCATCACAAGGACACCTAATACTCAAAGACTAAAACTCAAAGGAACAAAAAGTGTACGAAATGCTTCTTAGCTTTAATGAGAATTGGAAAAGGTACAGAATAACAGATATTTTGTTTACACGTTTCTTTTTATTCTGTCTTATCGTGACAATTAACATTGCAAGTACTTTATTTTACTTATACACTGGTGCCAATATATTATTGATAATCATTTATATCATTAACAAGTTAAGAAAAGGTCCAACATAAATTCTTATTGATTTATCTGAAATAACACTAATTCATGCAAGCAAATGTGACAGGGACTCATAGGATATACATTTTGTGGAAGGTAAACTTTTTTTTTTTTTTTAGGGGGGCATATATTCTCCTAAGTGTTTCTAGGTCCGAAATTTCATATTAATGTCAGTTAAAGATCCCATTCAAACACACACACACACACACACACACATACACACAAAACACAGGTACACACATACATGCTCACACACACATGTTCTTCCCCTTGCATACATGTATACATGTATGTGTGTTCCACACACACACGCGCACTTACATGCAACGCCACACACACACACACGTTCAACCCTCCTCCCACCCCATCTACCTACACCATCACACACACACCACACACCACACACATGCACACACACACACACACACACACACACACACACACACACACACGCACACACACACACACACACACACACACACACACACACACACACACACGCACGCACGCACTCCACCCCGCAGCGCCCTCTCCAAAGTATTATGCCAGCAGACATTATTGGAAAGCCTGAGCGACTGTTTTTAATGATTTGCGTCGGGTCTGCACCTAGAAGAGGATCACTTCTAGATCCTCCGCGCTTAGCTCTCCATTACTAGGGATTGCGGGGGGGTTGAGGAAGGGGGGGGGGGGAAGGAAGGGGTGGAAGGAGGAACGGGGGGGAGGGGAGAGGAGGAGGGGTGGAGGAAGGAAGAGGAGGAGGGAAGGGGGGGAGGGGTGGAGGAAGGAAGAGGAGGAGGGAGGAGGAGGAGGGAGAGGATCGGGAGGAGGAGGAGTAGGAGGAAGAGGAGGAGGAGGAGGAGGGAATGGGAGGATGGAGAGGATGGGGAGGAGGGTGGAGGAGGAGGGGGATGAAGGGAAGGGAGGGGGTGAGGAGGGGTAGGAGGGTGGAGGACGGAAGGGATGGGGAAGAGGAAGAGGAGGAGTAGGGAAGGGGAAGGAATAAGGTGGAGGAAGAGGGAAAGATGGGGAGGAGGGAAGAGGGGAGGGAGATGAGATAAGGTGGAGACAGGACAGAAAGTAAAAAAGGAGGGGGAAGGAGAGGGAGGAAAAGGAGGAGAGGAAGAAGAGGAGGGGAGGGGAGGAGAAGAGGACGGAGGGAAGTGAGGAAGAAGAGAGTAAAGGGAGATGAGATAGAGAGGAAGAGGAGTAGGAAGCGAAGGAGGGAGAGGAGAGGTGGAGAAGGAAGACCGTGGGTGAAATAAGGAAGTCAAAGGAAAGAAGTGTGGAGAGGGAGAATGAAGGAAGGGAGTGAGGGAAGAGGGAAGAAGGGGTAAGTA
>NW_020868857.1:604307-619307 GCF_003789085.1 Penaeus vannamei
AAAAAACAACAACAAAAAACGAATACAGTCTCCCTGACGCATTCCAAAAGGGACAATAAAAAAATAATAATAATTTGGAAGCCTGTGAGAGCTGGTGACTGCAAAGACACTGATTGTCCAAGAAGACGTGAAGCTGTGAACTCAAGATGAACGACAGAACCCACACGGAAACGCTTTCGCAAAATTCCGCGATCCTTTTGTTGAACATGGTAGGCCTATCTTATTCAGGTTTTGGGACCTTTTCTTTTTTTTCATATCTTATTTTCCCGTTTTCTGTGAATTTTGAGAACCTTCCATGCTCACGTGGGGATCTAAGAGTTTTTGTATCTGATTTTCAATATCCACTTTCCAATCACTATTATTCATTTGTTTGTTTTTTAATATATATTTTTTAACCTTAACGTGGCTGTGTGGGTTCCACGGTTTAAGTCGAAGTCTATGTAAAGAGATATAATTCATATATTAAAGATTCTATACAGCTACGCTACACTTTGGCATCTAAGGACTTTATGATAATGATAATAATGATGAAACAATATATAAAATCTTATCTACTTCTCGAAGTGAGCTATACATTTAACATTGATTTGACTAGCGAGATTTCCTTAGAAGGAGAGCGCCACATTCGGCAGTGTCATAAAAAAACAAAACAAAGGAATAAACAGAAGCGCAATTTATCACAAATAAGGTAAATCACATCGACCGTGTGAGAGAATGACTTTTAAAGACGAGCTTTGGCTCATTTACTCATAGTAGTTTTCCTTTTCTTTTTTGGCAACGATATATTCATTATACACCGAGAGGGTGTCGAGGAGAGGAAGGGCGGCCGGCCTTCGCGACGCGCCCCGGCCGGCCCGCTCTGCGCCCGGCGTCCATCAACCCTCTTTCGTGCGGCCGTCGTCCCGCCCCACGTCGGACCGGATCTCGTGCTGGCCGTCGCCGCACCGGTTCACGGCGCGGTTCTGCTCGGGCGAACCGGGGCGCAGCAGCTCCTTGCGGGCGTCCTCGAGGCGCGGCTCCTCGCCCCCGTCGCCGCCGCCCTCCACCTTGTGGCCGTCGATCGTGCGGTAGATCTGTGTGAGGTGCTTGAAGATGTACTGCGGGCCCAGGCCCTCCCTGGCGCTGCTGGCGCTGCCGCTGCTGCTCCTGCTGCAGCTGCGCCTCTCGCCGGCCTCCTCGTCGCTCGTGTCGGCCGGGTCGTTGTGCGGGCGCGCCGGTGGGTGGAAGGCCGACACGCGGTCCTCGCCGGCCTGCAGGACGCCCACGGACGTCGGTGCGGTCGCCGGCGGGGGGTCGTCGCGCGGGGGCCGGACGTCGGACAGCGGCGGGGAGCTGCGCCCTTTGCTGGAGGAGAGCGACGAGTGCGACGAGGACACCGGCGGGTGCAGGCCGAGTCCTCCGCCCCCTCCTGCAGCCCCTAGGGAGGCGTCCTTGTTGTGCAGCGCCTGCGTCGCCGCCATGGTGCGCAGTTGGCCTGCGAGCCTCAGGTCCAGCAGCAGGCGGTATGGGTCCAGGGGCGTGGGTGGCACGTGGGCCGCCAGGGGCACCTGCGGGCGCAGGAGGGACGCCCTGGCGGACCACGGATTCAGGACATCATGCGGCGGCGGCACGGACGAGTGCAGGAAGGGCGCCTGCATGAGGAAGGGCGCGGGCAGGCCCTCGGGAGGGTGCTGGTCGGCCTCGCGCCCCTCGCTCTCCAGCCGCGGCCTCTTGGCGCCGCCCTCGCTGTCCTCGCTGGAGCTCAGCGCCGACACGTCCGAGAAGAGCGAGCGCTTGAGCCCCTTGTCGTGGTGCAGCGAGGGCGGCGGCGCGGGCGTGCGGTGTGTGGCGGCGGCGAGGTCGAGGGGCGGCGGCATGACGGTGGGCGGCAGCGAGGGCGGCGGCGGGGGGGCGCTCTTGGCGAGCAGGGCGGCGCGGATGTGCTGCTGCAGCGTCTGGTCGGGGGGCAGGCCCGGGGTGCCCGCCCGCGGCGCCATCCTGCGCAGGAGGTCGCTGAAGAAGTTCCCCGGGAAGGGCGCCGACATGTTGAACAGGTACGGGGGCGTCGCCGACACGAGCTGAGACACGAACTGGAACGTGTTGAAGTTGTGGAGGTGGCGGGGAGGGGGGGCGTGGCCGGGGCTGACCTCGCTCGACCCCCGCACGCCCGTCAGGTTGGCCTCGGGCGTCGCCATCTGGGGACAAAGGGCGCAGTTAGAGACTTTGCACGAGAAAACGCATACATATTTACTGTTTTACTGTTATATATATATATATATATATATATATATATATATATATATATATATATATATATATATATTATATATATATATATATATTCATACACACACACATGCTCATAAACGGATATACGGATATATCCTCTTTCGACTATCATTTATGACTAAGGTATTAACATGTCATATAATGATATAATAGCAGACATTTGTGGTGACAAAAATGTTCTTTATAAATCTAATATCACATTATTGTTTCAGACTGATTATATAATTGAAAAAGTGGATAATAACAAAAAATATTTACAATAACTCATCTAACGACTAGAATTATGTCTAAATCATTCTATTTTAGTGTGATTTAACAAGTACCAAATAGATGATTACTTATACTAAATATAAATGAAAATACTTTAAACTCTCTACCAGCAATATTCGAAATGATGTGCTACCTGTAGTTTCAGAGATAATTAGAATATTAGAAATAAAACATTAACATACCTATACTGCCCTTGTCATAATGCATATCAGACTGTATGCAGAATCATTTGAGTATAAAGCAACGTGGATGCAAATGAAAAAGTGAAAGTGAAATTAATAGTGAAACGGAAAGCACACTTTATCTGCTACAAAGTAATCTATGACATAGTGATTTTACTTATTTTGGAACTATAAACCTTCTTATGTTGTCAGTTAAGAAAAAAAGTTCCTTAATTACCACTTAATTTTTTTTTGTATATCTGAAAATATGATGGTTGTATATACACGTATCAAATGAAAGTTCAAATCTATATAATTTCGCCGTTATTAATCAAACGATTAATTTTGCATGATGGCTGAATTTGTAATCTATCTCATTAAAATTCTGTTATTGTTTCACGTAATGTTATTCTCAGAGTTATGAAGCTGATTTGATTTACGCTTCAAAGTTAGTGTGATAAACAGACTAAAGTTGAACAGCTAAAAGTTACGGCGTGGTTCCTCCTATCTATTGTTGATCATTTTCACTTTATTTTTTCCTCGTCGCTGTCTATCTGTGTATGTCTTCCTCGCCTCTATGTCTGTCTTTCTTTGTCTATTATGTCTTTCTTTTTCTCTATGTCATTCTTCCTTCGCGTTTCTCTTTATCTGTCTATTTTTCTTTCACTCTCCATCTTTACTTCTTTCTCTCTGTCTATCACTCTGTTTTTTTTCTCTTTGTCTCTCTCTATCCCTTCTTATTCGGGTTCGCCTCTGTTTTTCTATCACCCTCCATGTTTACGTCTTTCTGTCTGTCTGAATATCTGTGTCTGTCTATCTGTCTGTCACTGTCTCTCTCTTTCTATCTGTCTCTCCGCCTTTCTCTTAATCTCCATCTCTGCCTTTCTCTCTTTCTACCACTGCCTGTGTTTTTCTCTCTGTCTCTCCGCCTTTCTCTCACTCTCCATCTATACTTCTTTCTATCTGTGTCTGCCTTTCTCTCTGTCTACCACTGCCTGTCATTTTCTCCCTGTCTGTCTCTCCCCTTTCTCTCTTCGCTTCCCTACTCCGTCATCCTTCTTACTCCCCCAGAGTCTATCCAAACCCAATTATAACCTTTCCGTAATCTTTCCTCTGTCCCGCCATCCTACCTACCTAATCTCCATGCCTCCTCTCTTCCCCGCTCTCTCTCTCTCTCTCTCTCTCTCTCTCTCTCTCTCTCTCTCTCTTCTCTCTCTCTCTCTCTCTCTCTCTCTCTCTCTCTCTCTCTCTCTCTCTCTCTCTCTTCTACTTTCTCGCTCTTTCTCTGGCCCTTCCTTCCCTTTCTCTCTCACTTCCTCTCCCTCCCCTCTTTTTTATTTACTCGCTCTTTCTCTAGCCCTTCCTTCCCTTTCTCTCTCTCTCCCTTTCCCTGCCTTCTCTTTCACTTACTCCCTCTCTTCCCTTTCTCTCTCTCTCCCTCTCCCTCCCTTCTCTTTAACTTACTCCCTCTCTCTCTGTTTATATATCTGTTTGTCTGTGTCTGTCTCTGTCTGTCTGTTCCTTTCTCTCTCTCTTTATCTCTGTCTGTCTGTCTGTCTTTCATCCATTCTCTATATTTGTCTGTCTGCCTTTCACCCATTCCCTATATTTGTCTGCCTATCTATCAGTCTCTCTATCTGTCAGTCTGTCTCTCTCCTCCCTCCTCCTCTCCCTTCTGCCCCTAACAACAAAGCCTCTCTCGCTATAGAGTTGCCTCCCCCCTCCTCCCCACCCCCACGCCCACCCCTCAAAAAAAAAGAGGCGTGAGAACCAGTCTAGTTGACAGGTTTCATACAGTCACTTCAATCCACCAATTCCGTCCCGGTAATACTTTTCTTTTTTTTTTCCTTTTTTTTCTCTTTTTTTTAGCCTTCTCTGTCCCCTCCGCGGCGAGTTGTGGCGAGCGGGTATTGGAGGGAAACCTTATTGAGTATAACGCCCTCTCGTAGTAGGATTATGGAGGGTCTAGGAGGGAGGGAGGGGAGGGAGAAGAGGGGGAGGGAGGGAGGGAGGGAGGAGGGAGGGAGGGAGGGAGGGAGGGAGGAGGAGGGAGGGGAGGCACACAGCAAGGTACGAGCAAAGCAGGACGGGAGGGAGAGAGAGGAAAGGTGTAGGGGGGCAAAGGAAGGGTGGAGGGGAAGGGAGGAGGGAGCACGTACGGAGGACGAGCACCCACACCACGGGCACACACACGACACACGGAGGGAAGGGGGCGTACACACAACACACACACACATATATTAGTAGGTATGGGAGGGAGGTAATAAGTATATAGTGGAGATATATAGGGAGGGAAGGAGATAAGTAGAGTGAACAAGTAGAATAAGGTGGATAAGTAGGAAGGAAATGAGATAGGATGGAGGAGAATATAGAGTATAAAAGGATAACTGTGGGAAGGGAAATAGTATAAGTGATGATATAAGTGAGTGATATGTAGTAATATATATAAGTGATGAGTGTAAGATAGTAATAAGGTGAAGGTAGAATATAATAAGAAGAGGGAGAGGTAAGATGTAAGGAGTAGATAAATGCCGTATATATAGTGGGAGAAGGGAGTAAGCAGCACGACAGGTTAGTGGAGGATGGTGTAGAGAATGAGTGGTGTGAGAGATGGGTTGAGGGAAGAATGGAGGAAGGGGGGATGATGATGTAGGGAGAATGGAGGAATGAGAAAGGAAGGGAATAGAAGCTAAGATAGATGAGAAAGGTAAAGGAATGGAGAGAAGCAAAGAGAGGTAAGTATAAAGAGTAATAAGGAGAGAAAGGTAAAATGAGGATAGTATATGATTTAGATGATAAGATGATTATATAATTAATATATAGTAAGTAGGAAAGTATAATGAATGAGAGAGATAGAGATAGAGTAAGAGAGAAGAGTAATAGTAAGAGTAAGTAGAGTAGAAGATGAGAGTAAAGACGAGTAAGAGAGAGTAAGAGAGAGGAGAAGATGAAGAGAGATAAGATGATAGAAAAAAAATAGGAGAGAAAGAGAGAGAGAGAAGAGAGAAAGCGAGAGAAAAAGAGAAAGAGATTGAGAGAGAGAGAGAGAGAGTGAGGTGAGAAAGAGAGAGTGTGAGAGAGAGAGAAGAGATGAGATAGAAGAGAGAGAGAGAGGTAATGAGAGAGAGAGAGACGAAGAAGTGAAGAGCACAGAGAGCAGGCTTTGTTAGAATGGTAAGAAGGAGGAAATAGAGAAATAAACTGGAGTAGAGAGAGTGGCAAATGATAATAGAGGAAGATTAAATGATGATAGCTAATGAGATAGAAAAAGTTGAATAAGAATGAAGAGTAGAGAATGTTTAACAGGGCCATGGTAACGGAGATAGTAAATTGACATGGAATGAATCAATGAGACAGTAATAAGGAATCGTATAAAATCCAGGAGAGCGGCTAAAACCAAGAGACAGATTTTAAAGTTTGGTTAGGGTAGAGTAAGGTTAAGAAATTTAAGGCGAGAGAGCATAGGCTAGAAGGTAGAGGGCTAATGTAATTGAGAATGAGAAAGGTAAGGGTTAGTTGAGGGGCTAGGCCGAGGATTAAAGAGATAAAAGTATGAAAAGAGGAAAGCGAGTAAGGTTAGGCTTTAGAGAGGGACTAGGACAACTTAGGTAAAGTATAATAGAAAAGAGAAAGAAGTAAGGGGAGGTATGAGAAGGAGACACAAAAACATTTCCATTCATTTTCCGAAAGCCTCCATTAACAGAATGCGAAAGACGAAAGACCCGGAATGCGATGGCTTGCCCTGATGGTTCGTTGTTTTTCTAGGATGTTTGTTTTTTTTTTGTTTTTTCTTTTTTCCGCCATCCTTCCCTCTTCTCCATCATGCGGGAAGGCCGGACTGAAACTGGCGGGAAAGAAAGGAAAAGTGACGCAAATGAAGACTTCATATGATCCAATTTGTCCGAAAAATCTATAAACATTTTGGGTATGTGTGATATATTGTTGTGCAATATGCTTATATACACACACACAGACCAACACACACAACCACAACATCACACACACACACACACACAACACACACACACATGATATTAATATATATTATATATATATATATAATGTTGTGTGATGTGTGTGTGTGTGTGTGTGTTGTGTGTGTGTGTGTGTGTGGTGTGGTGTGTGTGTGTGTGTGTGTGGTAATATATAATATATATATATATATATATATATATTATAATAATATATATGTGTGTGTGTGTGTGTGGGTTGTGTGTGGGGTGTGTGTGGTGTGTGTGTTGTGTGTGTGTGTGTGGTCGTAGTAGTACTTTTTCCATTATAGGTAAAACAACAGCTAAATATGAAAATGAAGAAAAGGTAAGGCATCACGGAAACACACACACAGCATCATATGATCTAATGCTTTAGTGTATCTACTAGGCTTAGGTTAAAGTAATTATGAAATGAGCAACACTAGGTAGATGTGTGATGGCGATATAATTATAATGAGTGCATATATATATATACATAGCATATGTATCGTATATATATATATATATAGTATTATATATATATATATATTATAGTATATATTTATATATGTGTGGGTGTGTGGTTGTGTGTGTGTGTGTGTGTGTGTGTGTGTGTGGTGTGTGATAGTTATCTCTATATATAATACACATTATATAAATGTATGTATAACATGCACACACAACACGGGATATACATTATACACGAATGGGCTGACTCATGCCCTGAAGGCTTGCTGGCCAGTTCCCTCTCTCAATTAATGAGCGGTCTCTACAACTACCCAAATTCATGCATTATCTTTCGCGCGTCTTGTGTTCTGCTCGTTGTGTTCGTCTGTGTGGGTGCCAGTGTTGCCCGCGGGCGCGAAGTCAGGAGGGATATAAGAAGACGCTGGGAGGGAGGACAGAAAGAAGGAGATACCGGATAAGAGATGCAGAGAATTAAAAAGAGGCGCTTCATCCCGGGGGCGAAGCTAACTGGCTTCATTACTGGCTATCTTAGTACAAGGTCAATATGAATGAGAAAGGTAAGGTTAGGTTAGGGCGCGTGTCGGGCCGAGCCGAAGAGAGCACGGAAGAAAGAATGCGGAGGGAGGCGCGGGGTTGCGCAGGCTAGGCTTAGGCTAAGGTAATATGTAAATGACAAAAGGATAGCGTTAAGTTAGGTTAGGTTAAGGAAGGTTAAGGTAATATAAATGAAAATAAGTGTGTGTTTGGGTTAGGTAAGGATAGCGTTAGGTATATGAAATGGAAAGGTACCCAGGATCCCGAGTTAGCCGGTTTAGTGAATAAAGTCCTCTGTGTGATGGCCGCTTCTCAGTTGTCTGGGCGGGAAGGTGTTGGGCCCGGCGGGAGAAATGGCTGTAGCTTCAGGTTCCTCTAGACTTAGGTAAAGTAATTATGAAATGAGAAAGCGTAAGGCCTTTAGGTAAAAAGTATACTTGCTTTTTTCTTTGCACTTGTAGAATGGGGAAAGTTCCTCCGGGAGGTTGTAAGAAAAGAACGCTCGGGCTCCGTCTGATGGGCCGAGCGATCGCTTTGCATCAGGCCGAGAGGTGGCTTGGCTTCCCGCTTCTGTGCTTGTCTTCGGAGGGAGATGTGGGCGATGTCGGCTCCGCAATCAAGCGCTTGTGATGTACACTATCATCGAGTTGCTCTTGGCCTTTCATTAAAAGAAAAAAAGAAAGAACAAAATCGCACTCTGAATGCCTGCCAACTGCACTCACCCGCACCCAGTACACATTAAAGATTTTTTTTATTTTTCATTACCCAGTAAATCTCGAACATTTTTCTGGACCGGATTAGCTTGTCTGTCAGCGTGATGGACAAGCCGAAGAATGCAAGCGTGAATTGTTAATTAGGGATTTTAATAAGAGTTGAAGTAAGTCTTTATTAGACGTAGATAAATGAAGGATATTCTTTAGAAGGCCAAAGAGGAGAAGCAACTTGCGATAAAAAGTCTGCGATGCGTTCGACTCGCAAATGCATAATGAACGCGCTCTGGGCGGGAGCCGCGCGGGCGGGCCAGGAGCCGCCCCAATTTGGGCTTAACGCGCGGCGGAGATTCGCTCATGTTCTGCCCCTCCTCTGTCCTCTCGTCTCACTCACAAACATTCATTTCATATATGAATTATATTATTCACATATCTGTATTTATATATTAGTTTTGATAATTAGTTTTTGTTATATTATTATATATATATATTTTATATTATATATATTTTTTTGTTTATTATATATATATATTTATATTATATATTTATTTATTATTATTATTATATTTTTATATATATATTTATATATAACATATTAATGTTTTTACATATATTATATTTATATTTTATATTATTATATATATATTATTATTATATATTTTATTTATTTTTTATTTTTTATTATTATTTTTAAGATAATATTGATATTATTATTCATCTGATATTATCTTTTTGTGTGATTGTGTGTTTGTGGTGTGTTTTGTTTGTGTGTGTGTGTGTTGTTGTTGTGTTTATTATATTATATATATATATATATTATATTTATTATATTATATATGTTTTTTTATATATATATATTATATATTATATATAATTATTATTAATTTATATATTATTTATATTTTATATATTTTTATTATTATATTTATTTTTGTTTATTTTTTTTATTCTATATGCTGTTGTGCTGGCTTGTGGCATGTTTTTATTTTAATATATTTTCTATATTATTCTGTATCTATATCTATAATCTATACATTATATTCATACACACCACACACATCACATCACACACTAACACACCTTACCTACTGACAGTTGTCATGCACTCTATCATTTTCACACTATCACACACACACACAGAAATAGTATTACATATATAGTATAATATATACTTATTTATATTTATATATATTATTCTATTTATTATTACATTATATTAATCTTTATTTCATCTTTTTATTGTCATATTTTAAATATATTAAATATATATAATTATATATATGTTTACATATATATTTTCTTTTATATATTACTTATTACATTATGATATCATATCATACATATACTATTCATTTTCATCTGTTATTTTACTTATATTTATTATTATCTTATATATTTTTATTCTTATATATTCTTTTATTTATATTATATTTATTTTATTATTATTTTTTTTTTATTATTTTTTTATATTTTTATAATTGCACCGACAGTTTGGTTTTTTTTTTTTTTTTTTTATTTTTTACACACACATACACACATATCTATCTATGTTCTATTATCTATATCTTATCTATCTATCTTATCTATTTATCTATCACTAATAGTCTATCTACTCCATCTATCTATCTATCTTATCTATCTATCTATATCTATAATCTATCCTAATCTATTATCTATCTATCTATCTATTCTCTATTCTATCTCTTCTATGAGTTATATATTATGTTTATATATTATTATATTTATTATATTATTTATTTATTATTATTTTTATTATATTATTACTTGATTTATTCACATTCATTCATTTTGTTTTTTTTTTTATTTTTTTTTGTTTCATCTTTTCACACACACACACACGCACATTTGTTTTTTTTGTATGTTTTTTGTTGTTTTTGTTTGGAGTTTTTGTTTTTGGTTGGTTAACACACATCATCACACACACACACACACACAACATTCATTGGTTTGTTCTTGTTGTTGGTTCACACACAACACTACACACACACACACACAATACACATCCACACATAAACACATCACATCACACACAACAGCATTATCAAATCACACACAACACAAACACACACATAAACTACACCACCCAGAGCACGACACACTACATTTTTATCACTAAGGTTGTGCATAACACTACACCACACTACACACACACAAACACACTCAATGTCAATAAACACAACACACACACACACACACTACACACATCTCAACAGCACACAGTACACACCGTGTCGGGTAGGCGACCAGCTGTGCAAACACACAGCACTCGAACACAACCACAACAAACACCACACACCTTTCCCTGTAGCCAGTCCGCTTTTCACATCCCCTTTCCACTAATCTCTCTCTGGTCCCTTTTTGTTCTTTGCGCATGTCCTCTTTTGTCCCCTTCCTCTTCCTACTTTCTTCTCAACACCTATTCTGCCTTTTCGCCGCCCCTTTCTTGCCTTCTTTCCAGTCCATGATTGTCTGTTTCCACATTGTTTCCCTCTCCCTCTTTCTCCTTTTTGCTTGTTTTCTTTTTTTCTATTCTCAAACTTTCTCCATTCCATCACTTGTCTTCGTACTTTACTTATTTATTTATTTTTTTTACTTCTCTCCTGTTTAATGACTCTTTCGCATTTCTTCCCCATTCTTTCCCTCCGCCTCTTCTCCCTTAATCTTCTCGATCTTTCTTTCTGCCATTCTTCATCATTTTTTGACGTATATCATTTCTTCCCTTTTCTTACTTTCTTTCAACTACGTCACATTTTCCCTTCCCTTTCTTTCTCCCTAACTCTCTCCATCATGCTTATTTTTCCCTAATCTTCCTTTTCTTTCTCGCTCCTTCCTTCTCTCCTTTTCCTTTTTCGGTCTCTTTTTATCTAGCACTCTTCATCCCTCTTTTCTCTTTCTTTTTTCCCGCTTCTTTCCCCTTTTCTTTTTTCTCGCTTTCTTTCTCCATCCCCCTACTTGCATTATTTCTTTTCTTCCTTACTTTTTTCCCTTTCCCTTCGCTGTCTTTCTCTCTCTCTCTCCCTCTCTTTCCCTCCCCTCCTCCCCCCCTCTCTCTCGTCTTCTTTCTGCACACACACATCTCTCTCCCTCCCTTCCCCACTCTCTCTAGGCCCTCCTTCTTCTCTCTTCTTCTTCTCACTCTCTTTCTTCCTTTCTTTCCTCCATCCCTCCTCCCCTCCCCTCTCTCTTCCCTCCTTTCCCTTCCTCCCTCCTTTCCTTCTCTCTCTCTCTCCCTTCCTCTCCCTCTCCCGCACGCATACAATCCGGCCACCATAAACATATCATGGATGTTCTTATTTAAGCCTGTTCTTGCCTGCACGAGCATAAATTAGACATTTCCTTTCCGTTTTCCTTACAAGGCCATTTCTCTCGCCTGTCGTAAATACAAGTCGGGTTCCGGGAGAAGGTTCTAGAAGGGTTATAAAGAGACTGTTACTTACTGCTAAGAATTCCGTTGCTTTGGCCAAGGAGCGGGGCTGGTTCCCTGTGAAAATTGTATTTATGGCAGGAATTCCTCTTTTTTTATCTCATGTCTCTTGGAATGTGTAAAAATTTAGGTGCTTCAGTCTCTCTTTGTCTGTTTGTCTGGCTTTGTCTGTCTGCATCTGTCTTTCTCTTTCTCTTTCTTTCTTGTATTAATCTGTTTCATTTGATAATAATTTATGAAGCTGAGTCCTTCTTGTGTATTTGAAATCTGTATCTGATTGTTTCTTTTACTCTATTATAAAGGCAATTGTTATTGTGCACCCACACACGCACGCACATACATGTAACCCACATAACATACATTTACGCACACACAAAACACACTTACATACACTCATGCTTCTAACAAACAAGCACATACTTAAATACACATACACATTCTTACATATATTCCCAAGTACATACAGACACACTAACCCACACTATCATGTACACACTCTCTCTCAGACGCACACTAACAGAGACACAAGGTTAGATAAACGTACAACTCAAACAGACAAGCACATACAATACACAGACTAAATCACCAAATATTCAAATAAAAGAAATAAACACATACACACCAACCAAAAGTAAAGAAACACACATGCGCGCACAGGTAAACACAGATAAAGGCTGGAAAAAATGACTTGCAACATCAAATGCAATAAACAATTATAAAATCAGATTGACAAAAGCGAAATGCACACACGCTGCTTCTCTCCTTACACACGCAGGCAGGTAAAGCGATAAGCCCCAGAATCACACACAACAGTCACACAACACACACACACCACACAACACACACGGCACACACACACACACAACACATCCCCACACGCACACAACCACACACAACACACACAGCACACACACACACAAACACACACAAATAACACACACACACACCATCACAGATAACAACAAACTCAAACAACGTGCATAAGAAAAACAGAGATGAACAGAAAGAGAAAAACGTATCCGCAGAATGAAAATTTAAAAACAATTAAAAAAGACTCCACAGCACCAGAGCAATAATCCACCACGCACATTAAAATATCAGAGACGTTTGGCAACGCCGACCAAATTCTAGTCGCTTATCCAACTAACAACAACTCTACGAGAAATAAAGACAACGGAACAGAGACGAAGACGGGGAACAGAGGCTAACGTAGAGAAGAAAATGGGGAATAAGGAGGGAAGACAAGAGATATGAAATAAAGGGTGAGAACTGAAGTGGAAAGAAGGAGATTAAGGGGGAGAAAGAGGGAAGAGCAACAGAGAGAGAGAGAAGGAAGGGGGAGTTGTTGGAAATAGAAGGAATAACATAGTGGTGTTAAGAAAAGACGAGTTCTTGGAAGAGGGGAAACGAAGAACAGGTGTCAAAAGAGGAGTAAGGACATGATACGAAAGTAAAAGGGGAAAGGACTCAGAGAGAGAGAGAGAGAGAGAGAGAGAGAGAGAGAGAGAGAGAGAGAGAGAGAGAGAGAGAGAGAGAGAGAGAGAGAGAGAGAGAGAGAGAGATGAGAGAGAGAGAGAGAGAGAAGAAGAAAGAGAGAGAGAGAAAGAGAGAGACGAGAGAGAGAGAGAGAGAGAGAGAGAGAGAGAGAGAGATGAGAGAGAGAGGAGAGAGAGAGCGAGCGAGCGAGCGAGGAGTGAGAGTGAGTGAGTGAGTGAGTGAGAGAGAGAGAGAGAGAGAGAGAGAGAGAGAGAGAGAGAGAGAGAGAGAGAGAGAGAGAGAGAGAGAGAGAGAGAGAGAGAGAGAGGAGAGAGAGAGAGCGAGCGAGCGAGTGAGCGAGTGAGCGAGTGAGAGAGAGAGAGTGAGAGAGAGAGAGAGAGAGAGAGAGAGAGAGAGAGAGAGAGAGAGAGAGAGAGAGAGAGAGAGAGAGAGAGAGAGAGAGAGAGAGAGAGAGAGAGAGGAGAGAGAGAGAGAGAGAGAGAGAGAGAGAGAGCGAGAGAGAGCGAGAGAGAGAGAGAGGAGAGAGAGAGAGAGAGAGAGAGAGAGAGAGAGAGAGAAGAGAGAGAGAGAGAGAGAGAGAGAGAGAGAGAGAGAGAGAGAGAGAGAGAGAGAGAGACGAGGAGAGAGAAGAGAGAGAGAGAGAGAGAGAGAGAGAGAGAGGTGAGAGAGAGAAGAGTGAGAGAGAGAGAGTCTGAAGGAAGCGGCGACGCCGGTGGCGGCGGTCGTGGGTGGAGAGGAGAGGCGAGGGGGAGGGGGCTGGAAGGGCGAGAGGAAGGGGCGGAGAGGGGAGAGGGGAGAGGCGAGGGGAGTTTATTCGGTAGAGGGGCGGAGGGAGGCCGGAATCAATACACGGGAGTGCCCTCGAGTGCCCCTTCAACGCGAGCCACAATAAAAACTAACGAGATACGACTCCACTGAGGGTATCCTGGTGTGTTCCTTCAGCGACGGAGCGGAGGAGGGAGGGGAAGGGAGGGAGGGACGGGGGAGAGGGAGAGGGAGATAAGGGGAAGGAAGGAAGGAATGAGAGAGCGAGTGAGAGGAGAAGAGAGAGGAAGAGGAAAGAGAGAGAAAGAGCAAGAGGAGACGATACGAAGGCAAGTCCTGTTAGAGAGATCATTCTCTCATTGAGGAACTGTACGAGATCAATATGTAGCAGCTGATAGCACTCTCTATGTCTCTCAGGGTTGAAATTTGTCACGCTGAGTTGTCACGCACAAAAAGACATTGAAAAGGGGGGGAGGAGTGGTCTGTATAGAAAAAAAGGTCCGTTGAATAAACACATGTGCAATACGGCGAGAAGGAGGGAATTGCAGTCCCTTGCTGGGTTTTATATAATTTCAGTTGCTGTTTACATTTATATATACACACCTGAGGCTGTTGTTAAGCGAAAAATATATTCATTATTGTATGTGATTGAAACTATTTTTGTTTTACTTTAAGCTGTATAAAATCGAGGTATTAGATTTCTTTGTTAAATAAAGATAAAAAATCCCTCTTTTTACTTCCCTCCTTCTCAAATAGTTAACCAATCATTAAAAAACCTGGGAAAGAAATAATATAATTCTTCACCCAACACACATTAATGAAAAGTCCTTACGTTTCAGACAAAAGGGAAATTGCAATCAAATGCCGATTTTTTTTTTTTGTGTATGTGTGTGACGGCTTAACACTCTCGC
>NW_020868857.1:621807-624307 GCF_003789085.1 Penaeus vannamei
ATTTATAGAGGTAATAGCTTCAGGAAGGAGGAAAATGGCAAACTGGAAGGAAATGTTGTGGCGATGGTTATGGGGATGAAAGGTCAGGGGATAACCGTAAGAAATTACAATGATTTCAATGAAAAAAAGAACAATTATCACGTAATCATGTTTTTTTTTATAATGATGGTTATAAGATAATGCTAATGATTGCGATAAACATGAAAACCATAATACTGATAACTACAATAACAGGAATAACAACAAACACAACGTCAACAACAACAACAAAACAGCGATAGCTATAACAACAACAATAAATAAGAACAAAAAAACAACGACCACATTAACAAAAAATAACTCATTAAACAAAGAATCGGCATAACCTTTACCTCTCGCCGCACAAACAGCAACAACAACAACAACAACAAGAGGAGGTCGCAGCCGGACTAGCCTCCACCACGATAAATTGTTAAACTGTTAATTTAGGCTTTCACGAACCAATTAATGATGTTTCGTGATTTTTTGTATTCATTTAAGTTCAAATTATCCATCGCTGCGTAGAGGTGAATAAATTGCGTACTATTTTTTTGTGTGGTAGGGAAAGGGTATATATGTACATATATATATATATATGTATATATATTATATATATATATATATATATATATATATATACATATATATATATATATAATATATATATATATATATATATATATATATATATATATATATATATATGTAACTATATATATGCACACACACGCTCACACAAACACACATACACACATATCTATATACATATTTTTTATCATGCTATTATTATTTATATTTGTTAAGTAATGAAGCTACTGATAAGAATGCGTGTGGTGATTATTTTGACGGTGATTAATTCAGTAATAACAATATGACAATAACAGGAATAACCCTAACTGGCAGTGATTTTCATTATAGTCAAAATATTACAAGGATCTAAGTAATTAAGATCAGCATAGTGGTGAAAAGGATAGTTGTAGTTATCATCACTATCATGGTAATGCTTATGGTGAAAAACATACCTACGCAAATAATTAAAAGATTTGAATATTGATAACAGTAATCAATCGGAATGGTGAATATAATGATAACAATGATAACGATGATAATAATATTGATAATAACAATTATGATAGTTATAATGATAATAATGGTAATAAGAATAACAACTATACGGATAATAATTATCATCATCATAATAATAACAACAATGATAACAATAACATGATGATGATAATCACTGTGACAGTACAACTACAACAACAACAGTAACAACAACAAAGACAACATCAGAAGCAACATCAATAACAGTAATGATGATGATGATGATGATAATAAGAGTAATGGCGATAAAGGTGATAGTGATATAGATTATGATGGTAAAAACAACAACAACAACTGCAGTGTTGATCGCGATTAGCAACAACAACATTCATGAATATAGAGAATTCACATGAATGATTTTCGATGACAATACTTTTGCCATCACTCTTTTTCATAACTATTACAAATACAATTATATATTTTTGGGGGAAATCAACAACAACAACAGTAGCAACACATTACATTTCAATACAATTTACACTGTCAACATGAAATTGTGTTTTCATTATTCAAATTTATTTTCATTACGGCCATCGCCACGACACGCTACTAATATGGCGCTATTTCTACTGTTACTATGAATATCACAGTGTGTTATTATTATTATCATAACTATCATAATTATTCCATGATTATCAGAACAATACAAAATCATCATTTTAAAAAAGATAATTATCCATTAAAATCTACAGATAAGAAATAGTTATTATATCTCTCCGTCTCTTTTTTTTAATATTTCAAAATCCTCGACAAGTAAACACACACACACGCATACACACACACACACACACACACACACACACACACACACACACACACACACACACACACACACACACACACACAACACACACACACACACCACACACACACACACACACACACACACACACACACACACACACAACACACACACACACGCACACACGCACACACACAACAACTCACACACACATATACACACACACACACACGCATATATACACACACACACGCGCGCGGAATTAACCCATTCGCCTGATTGGTTATGCGTCACAAAATACACTAATCTAGGCATCCATTGCGATTTCCTGTGGTGAGAGGAAGGGAGGGAGGGAGGAAATGAGAGGGAGGGAGGGAGAGAAGGAAGGGAAGGAGGGAGGGAGGGAGGGGAAAGAGGAAATGAAGAGGGAGGGAGGGAGGGAGGGAGGGAGGGAGGGAGGGAGGGAGGGAGGGAGGGAGGGAGGGAGAGAAGGAGGGAGGGAGGAGGGGAAGGAGGAAGGAGGGAGGAAGGAGGGAGGGAGGGAGGAGGGAGGGAGGGAGGGAGGGAGGGAGAGAGGAGGGAGGGAGGGAGAGGGAGAGGAAGATGGGAGGGAGGGGAAGGAGGGAGGGAGGAAGA
>NW_020868857.1:646807-650212 GCF_003789085.1 Penaeus vannamei
TTTTCTCTCTCTCCTTTGGTCTTGCTCTCTCTCTCGGTGTCTGTCTCTTTCTCTCGCTTTCTTTTTTGGTCTTGGTTTCACTCTTTCTCTCTCTCTCTCCCTCGGTATCGCTCTTCTTTCGGTCTCTCTCTCTCTCCTCTCTCTCTCCTTCTCTCTCTCTCTCTCCTCTTCTCTCTCTCTCTCTTCTCTCTCTCTCTCTCTCTCTCTCTCTTCTCTTCCTCTCTCTCTCTCCCTCCTCCCTCTCCTCTCTCCCTCCTCCCTCCCGTCTCTCTCTCTCTCTCTCTCTCTCTCTCTCTCTCCTCTCTCCTCTCTCTCTTCTCTCTCTCTCTCTCTCTCTCGTCTCTCTCTCTCTCGCTCTCGCTCTTTCGGTCTCTCTCTCTTGTTTCCTTCGCATTGCTTTCTGCTTGTCTTCTCTGACATTCTTGCTCTTTTACTCTTGCTGTCAACAATATTTTACATTTTTTCATTCGGATCCTTCTAAACCTACGTTCGCTCTCCTTCCCTCTTCACTGCTTCATTTCAACCTCATTTTCTCTGCTTTCTCACATTCCTCAATGTTTATGTCATAATCACCTTTTCTCGACTTTCTTGCCTCATTCCTCTTCTTCTCCCTTCCTTCTCCTCCTCCTGTTTCCTCTTCCCCCCCCCCAACTTTTCTTCCTCCCTATTCTTTCCTTTTTCTCTCCTTCCATCTCTCCCTCATCCTCCCTTTCTTTCCTCTTCCTTCCTCTTCAACTTCCTCCTTCTTCTTAATTCTCCTCCTCCTCCTCTTTCCTCTTAATTCCCCTCCCCTTCCTTCCTCTTCCTTGTCCTTCTCCCCCTTCCACTTCTTTGTCCTCCTCCTCCTCCTCCTCCTTCTTCCTCTTCCTCTTTCCTCCTCCTCCCTCCTCCTCCTCTTCCCTCCTCCCTCCCTCCTCTTCGAGACCTCCGAGATCAATCCGGTTCGTCATCGTCTGCGCCCCCGAACGCTTACACGAACGCGCTCTGACTCTAAGATCCGCCTTGGGCATCGGACTCTGGATGCCTTCGTCTTTTCGCCTTATATATTTTCTGGTGTTCTTTTTTTCCAGATTCCATTTGCTCTATCTCTTTATATTTATTCTTAATCTTATTATTATTATTTTTGGTATAAAGTCTTTCGTGTTTCCTTTATTCTTTCTTCGTCTGTTCGACTAGATTTTCCTCCTGTCTCGCCTACGCTGTCTATCCCTTTTCCTATCATTTGGTCCTTGTGTTTTTTCTCTCCTCTTCCTAACCCTCTTTTCTCTCTTTCTTCCTCCTCCCCTCCTGCCCTTTTCTCTTCTTCCTCCCTCTCCTTCTCCTACTCTTTCTCTTTCTTCTCCCCTCCTTCCCTCCTCTCCTCTTTATCTACCTCCTCCTTCCTCTTCTCTTTTCCCCTTTTCCCTCCTCCTTTACTCTTTCCCTACCGCCTTCTCCTGCTCTTTCTCTTCTTCCTTCTCCTCCTCCTCCCCCTCCTCCTTCTCTCCCTATCTTCTTCCTTTCTCCTCCCCCCCCCCTCCTTCTACTCTTACTTCCTCTCCTGCTTCCGAAGTCCATTTGTTCCAAATTTATACGCGGTGCCGTAACTTTGACGAGGTTGTCACACAGCGTTAGGACGAAGGGGGTCTCTGCCTCCCCCTTCCCCTCTCCCTCCTTCTCCGTCCTCTCTCCCTCCTTCTCATCTCTCCTCTTCTTACTTCTCCTTCCTCTCTCTCTCCTTTTTCTCCCTCTCTCCCTCATTCCCCTCCCCTCTTCCTATAGGCTTCTCCTTTCCCTCTCTCTCTCCTTCTCCTTCATCTCTCCCTTCTTCTCAATTCTCCTCTTCCTTCTTCTCCTTCTCTTTCCTCTCTCCTTCCTTCTCATCTCTCCTCTTTCTACTTCTCCTTCCCCTCTCTCTCCTTCTCCTTCCTCTTTTCCTCCTTCTCATCTCTCCTCTTCCTTCATCTTTTTCCCCTCTTCCCCTTCTTCTTTCCTTTTTGTCCTCTTCCTTCTTATACTTTCCTTCCACCTCCTTTTACCATCCATTATGCTCCCTTACTCCTTTCTTTATCCATTCACTCTTCTCACCTTCATTCCTCCCTCCTCTGTCTCCTTCTCACATTCTTCCTCTCTTCCTCCTTTCTTCTTCTTTCACTTCTTCATCTACACATCCCTCTCTATCTATCTATCCATTCCTCGCCTTCTCTTTCCCTCTCCTTCTCTTCCTCTCTCCTCGTCTTTCCCTCTCCTCTTTTTTCTCTCTCCTCTTCTTTCCCTCTCCTTCTCTTTCTCTTTCCTCATCTTTCCCTGTCCTACTCTTTTCCATTCATCGCCTTTCCCTTCCCCCTCTTTCCTTCTCCCCCTCTTTCCCTTTCCTCTTTTTTTTATTCATCGCCCATCCCTTTTCTCCTCTGCTTCTAATCCTTCTTTCTGGCCTGCCATTACTCATGCACTCATCTCTCATTCTCTACTCTGTGACGACCTCATAAAATCTCACAAATAGACACATGTATGACCTCTTTCGGACTGACAGACAGACACGCAACGACCAACGTGGCAATATCACAAACATTCTGTTCTCTCATGTCTGTCTCTCTCTCTCTCTCTGCTCTCTCTCTCTCTCTCTCTCTCTCTCTCTTCTCTCTCTCTCTCTCTCTCTCTCTCTCGTCTCTCTCTCTCTCTCTCTATTATATATATCTATATATATATATATATATATTATATATATATATATATATATATATATATAAAATAATATATATATATCTATATAAATATATCATACATATATATATATATATATATATATATATATATATATATATATATATATATATATAATATATTATATATAATGTGTGTGTGTGTATGTGTGTTGTGTTGTTGTGTGTGTGTGTGTGTGTGTGTGTGTGTGTGTGTGTGTGTGTGTGTGTGTGTGTGGTGTGTGTGTGTGTGGTGTGTGTGTGTGTGTGTGTGTGTGTGTGTGTGTGTGTACACATAATTACATAGTTTAGTATACATATGGAGAGCCATACATTCAAACATTGAAATACTAAAATGAATTATAACCATACCTATTACGCCCAAGCATAAACACACACAACACACGCACAATACCAGACGCACACACACACACAGCACCTCTTTTGTCCGTGTGCACACAAAGGACACATACTCGCCCGCATACGTGGCCGAAATGACTATTTTTCCATAATACCTCCTCCGCCTCGGGCTCAATCACAACTCTAAAATCCAGAATCTTTTAACCCGAGCGAGAGAGTTGGAGGAATACTCCACAATGATACTTTTTCGATAATGGAAAACCCTAAAAAAAAAGAAAGAGAAAAAAAAGGAGAGAGGAGAGGAGAGGGAGAGGGAGGAGGGAGAGAGAAGAGAGAAGAGAGAGAGAGGAGAGAGAGAGAAGGA
>NW_020868857.1:650312-660312 GCF_003789085.1 Penaeus vannamei
CGCTCTTGCTCTCTCCTCTTCTCTGTCTCTGCTCTCATCTACTCTCTCATCTCCTCTCTCTCTTCCTCCCTCCACCTCTCTCGTCTCTCTCCTCCTCGCTCTCTCTCTCTTCTCTCGCCCGCTGCCTCTCATCTCTCCTCTCTCTTCTCCCTCTCTCTCTCTCTCTCTCTCTCTCTCTCTCTCTCTCTCTCTCTGCTGCTCCTCTCTTCTCTCTCTCTCTCCTCTCTCTCTCTCTCTCTCCCTCTCCCTCCCACTCCCTCCCCTCCCTCCCCTCCTCCCTCTCCCTCCCTCTCTCTTCTTCTCTCTCTCTTCTCTCTCTCTCTCTCTCTCTCTCGCTCTCTCCCCCTCTCTCCCCTGCTCCCTCTCTCTCTTCTCTCTCTCCTCCCTCTCTCTCTCTCTCCTCTCTCATCCTCTCTCCTCTCTCTGCTCTCTCTCTCTCTGCTCTCCCTCGCCTCTTCTCTCCCTCTCTCTCTCTCTCTTCTCTCTCTCTCTCTCTCTCTCTCTCTCTCTCTCTCCTCTCTCTCTCCTCTCTCCTCGCTCCACTCTCTCTTCTCTCTCTTCTCTTCTCTCTCTCTCTCGTTCTCTCTCTCTCTCTCTGCCTCTGCCTCTCCTCCTTCTCCTCCTCTCTCCTCTCTCTCGTCCTCCTCTCTCTCTCTCTCTCTCTCCGTCTCCCTCTCCTCTCCCTCTCTCTCTTCTCTCTCCTCTCTCTCTCTCTCTCCCTCATCTCTCTCTCCCCTCATCCCTCTCCTCTCTCTCCTCTCTCTCTCTCTCTCAGTCTCTCTCTCTCTCATCTCTCTCTCTCTCCTACACACACACACACACACACAACACACACACCACACACACACACACAACACACACCACCACACACACACGACACATCTATATATAATATATATATATATATAATATATATAATATATATATAATATATTATATATGTGATGTGTGTGTGTGTATGTAATATATTATATATATTATATATTATAATATATATATATATATATATATATATATATTATATTATATATTATATATTGTATATATATATATTGTATATATATATATATATAATATATATATAATATATATATTATATATATAAATATATATATATATATGTATTATATATATTTATATATATATATATATAATATATATATATATATATATATATATATAATATATATATATATATTATATATATATATATATATGCTCGCTCTATCCATCTATCTGCATATCTCTATCTCTCTTTCTCTCTCGGTGATGATGGATTATGGATTAGTTTGTGATAAAGCTGTCCGCGATAATAAGAGTTTTTTTATTGGATTTAATGGCTTAAGATTATGATAAGTCTGAACCAATTACTTTATAATGTCTACGGAATCAAATTTCAATGATCCTATATGGCTACAAAGGCCTATATTTTCTTTTTTTTTCTCTTTTATTTCGAAAAAAAAAAAAAAAAAAAAAAAGACGGACGCAGAGACACACTTTTTTCTCTCTTATTTCGAAAAGAAACGGACGTATAGACATGTTTTATCCTTATTTCTCTTTTATTTCTTAAAACAAATACAAAACAAAACAAAAAAGACGAAAGCAAAGACATCTATTATCCAGATCGATCGAGGATATCTGACCACGGATCAAGAGAGCTGCGACGTGACCCATCAAAGGTGATCTTTTAAATGAGGGGAAAGTTATTTTATGATCTGTGTCCTGGTGAACTTTCCTAGCGCGGCTGGAGGTCGTGACGTCATCGAAGCGTCTACGTTTTCCCGCCTTTTTTAACCGCGTTTTCCGGTTTGATAACGATTTGTTTTTTTCTTCTTTTTTTTCTTTTTTTTTTTTGAATTCTTATTTTCGGGGATTTTAATTTATTGGGGGTTGTTGCTGCTGAAGGTCGCGTAATGCTTATGTAGGAATTTTAAATGCTTAATGTCGTGTTTATCCTAGTTGTGCATATTTCATTATGCATTATCACTGCCATAGTATATTTAAGTAATTATATTATAATTGGCATAGTATATTTCAGCATATTCCATTACCATTGTATATTTCAGTATAGGCTATCATTGTCATAGTGTTTTTCAATATATGTTATCACTGCCATAGTATGTTTCAGTATGTTATCACTGCCACATATTTTTGTATATATTATCACTGCTTTAGTATATTTCAGTATATGTCATCAGTGTCATAGTACATTTCAGTATAAATAAATGTCATAGAATATTCCCAAATATGTTATTAGTGTCATTGCATATTTCAGTATATTATTAGTCCATAGTATATTTCAGTATGCTATAAGTCAAAGAATATTTCAGTATATGTTAACACTGCCATAGTTATATACAGTATATATTATAACTACCATAGGACCTGTTGTTGTCAGTGTAGTTAATTGCCATAGACAATTTTTCCATGCTATATTTTCATTAAGTGTTATCGCAAGACAGGTTATATTTCAGTAGGTTTATCACGACATATGGCCTTTAAATTTCAGTAGGCCTTATCTGTACCATAGGCCATATATACTTCATTATTTTTTATTACTGCTGAAAAAAACATGTATACTATAATAGGTCTTGTTATTGCACAATTTGATGACAATGACAATGGCAATGACTCATTAAGCATTTATTATCCAGTCATGCTTAGGAACGCGTACATGTATATTATTTAATTATTTTTTAGGGGTCTCTATCTCTCTCTCTCTCTCTCTCTCTCTCTCTCTCTCTCTCTCTCTGTCTCTCTCTCTTCTCTTCTCTCTCTCTCTCTCCTTCTCTCGCTTCTCTCCTCTCTCTCTCTTCTTCTCACTCTCTCATCTCTCATTCTCTCTTTCATCTCTCCTCTCACTTTCTCATCTCTCTCTTCTCTCTCCTTCTTCTTTCTTGTCTCATCTCTCTCTCTCTCTCTTCTTCTCTCTCTCTCTCCTCTCTTCTCCTCTCTCTTTCTCTCTCTTCTTCTCCTCTCTCATCTCTTTCTCTCTCTCTCTCTCTCTCTCTCCTCTCTCTCAATTCTCTCGTCCCCCATCCTCTCTCTCTTCTCCTCTTCTTTCTTCTCTCTCTCTCTCTCTCTCTCCCTGTCTATTCTCCTCTTCTCCATCTCCTTCTCTCTCCTCTCCACATCTCTTCTCCTCTCTCATCTTCTCTCTCTCCAACCGTTCTCTTCTCGTTCTCCCCGTTCCTCATCCTCCGTTTTTCCTGTCTTCCTCTCTTCATTCTTCTCTCGTTTCTACTCTCCTTCTCTCTCGTCTTACGGTCTCTCTTCCTCTCTCTTCTCTCCAGCGTTTTTCCTTGCTCTCTCTCATCATCTTGTCTCGTTTCTCCTCACCGGATCTCTTCGCTTCCTCTGTCTCGATTTTTTCCTCTCATTTTTTTTCATCAATTCTCCTAATAATATTATTATTAAGACTTTTTTTTTTTTTTTTTATTTTTTTTTTTTTGTTTTTTTTTCTTCTTCCTAACCCTCTCTCTCTACCATTAATCATATGTTTGTTTTAACCCCCAACTCCTTTTTTTCTTTTCCCTGCTGCCCTCTGAATCACATATTTAATATGTTGATTCACCAGCAGACAAAACTGTAGTCTGATGCTTCTGCCAATTGCCATAGGGTTATCATTTCTGTGACGTCCCCCGGCTAAAAAGAGTTGCCTTTTTGACTCGCGTCCTCGACAGTCCACAGTGTTCCTGATAGGCGCCTATCTCCCGTCTCTCGTTACTCTGGCCCACGCCCATTCCCGTCTTCCAGCTCTATGCAGATCTTCGAATGCATGCACATACCCCTATCTTTTGACATACAGCTGGCCAGGAACAGATAAGATTTTCTCGTCTCTTCTCTTCTCTTCTCTCCCTCGATCCTCTTCTACTCCTTGCTCTATTTGTGATCATACTCATTTTATCTGATTACATTATCTCTCCTCATTTAGTACACGTACACTATCTACTAATCACTCTATTCTCTTTTGAACTCATTATTTTTTTTTGTTTTATCGTTTTCCTTTCAATTTTTTCACTTTTTTTTTATTTTCTCTCTTTTTTGTTTTTTTTTAAACCCATGGTTTTTTTTTGCGCGTCTCTCCTCTCCTCTTCTGCTCATTCTGCTCCTCCTTCTGATGGCTCTTCTCCTCTCCTTGCTCTCTCCCCCTCTCTCCTTGTCCTCCAAGGTCTCTCTTCTCGCTGGTTTTATATTTTCTCTCCTCTTTCTTCTTCTCCTCCTCTCTCCTTCCTCCTCTTTCTCCTCCCTATCTCTATCACTCTCTTCTTCCTCCTCTTCTTCTCTCTCTGCAATACATTTTATGTATCGGCGCCGATCAAATGGAGCTACACTCTCTCTAACACACTCCTCCGCGCTCGCTCTCTTCACAACTTCTCCTCTTTCTCTTCTTCTTGTCCTTCTTCATTTCAGATGACTGCTTCCTTTCTCTCGTCTTCTCCTACTCTATTACTCTCTCATTCTGCGTCTCTCTTATCTCTCGCTCTATTTCTCTCTCTCGTTCTCCGTCTCTCTCTCTCCTCTTCTCTCCTTCACTCTCCTACTTCTTCCGATTTCTCTCCTCTCCTCTCTCTCGCACATCTTCTCTCTCTCTTCTCTTAATTCTTTTCTCTCTCTCCTCCCTCTCATTACGTGGAAATTCTTCTCTCATCTCGCTCCTTCTTCTCTCCTCTCTCTCTTCCTCTCTCTCTCTCATCCTCTTTCGTTGTGTCTCTCTTTGCTCTCTTCTCTCTTTCCTCTCTCTTGTGTCTGCTTCTCCTCTCTCTCTTAATCTCTCTCACTTTGTCTCTTATTATTCTCTTCTGTCTCATTTCTTCTCTCATCTCTCAAATTTTTCTCTCTCATCTCCTCTTCCTCGTACTTCTCTCTTCTCTGTTTCTCTTCCTCTCTCTCTCTCTATCTCGCCTCTTCCTCTCTTCTCTCATCTCTCTTCATCCCTCGATTATTAATGCTCATTTCTTCTCCTCCATTCGCGCTCTCTCATCTCTTTACTTTTTTTTTCCTCTCTAGTACGACAGGCTTGATCAACTCGGTATCCACTATCCACTAGCTACCTCCTTGATCTTAATGTGTCATCTGATATCATCCTTCGCGCGTCACATCGTCCTCTTCTATCTCTCCGTTTCCTTGTGGCCTCTTTGGGCTCTCACGTACCTTACTCTCCTCATCTCTCCCTGCCCTTCTCTTCTTTCGCTGCAGCATCTGGACACCCCTCAGGGCATCCATAACGCTGGATGCTCAACAATCAAATAGTAATCTGACTGTCAATTATCCTCATATACTCTCGCTCTGCTGCCTCTCTTATCATTAAATCAAATCTCTTGTGTCTAACTCTCTCATACTTATCCCGGTCTGCTCTCTACATATATATATATATATATAACTAGCACATCTGTGCCTACTCAATAACACCTATAACCTCTTCGTCAATATCTTATACTCTTACGTCCTATTCTGCTGTTTTACCGTCTACCTCTGAGTATTCCTCATTCTCTCATTATTTCCGTGACCTCATCTCATCTTGCTAATCATTCTTGCCGTCTCTATCATGTACTCTCTCTCACTCTCTCTCTTCTCGTCTCTTCTCTCTCAATCTCTCATCCGCTCATTTCTCTCTCTCTTCTCGTCTCTCTCTCTCTCCTCTCTCTCTTCTCTCTTGCTCTCTCTCTCTCTCTCTCTCTCTTTCTCTCTTTTCTTTCCTTTTCTCTTCTCTTTCTCTCTCTTGTCCGTTCAGCCTATCCGCAAACTAATCAATCAATCGATACATCGCTTATGCAGACACATACGGTGCCTTGTACACTATTAAAGGATCAGGCAGATGTCCATAGTAACTGGCAGGGAGCTAAGACTGATAAGAGAGGTGTCAAGCGAGATAAGAAGGTTGGTAAAAAGGGAACCGAAGAGATAAGGAGACTTTCACGCCAAATAACAGGAAGTTAAGGAGGAGTGTGGGTTAGAGAGAGAGAGAGAGAGAGTGAGGGGAGGGAGAGGGACGCGGAGAGATTAGAACATAGGATATGGAGAGAGAGAGGGAGAGAGAGGAGGGAGGTAGTTAGAGAGAGAGAGGAGGGAAGGAAAGTTAATTAGAGAGAGAGAGAGGAGGGAAGGAAAGTTAGAGAGAGAGAGAGGAGGGAAAGTTAGAGAGAGAGAGAGAGGAGGGAAGAGGCAAGCCGGAAGGAGAGATGCAATCATTACCAAAGAAAACGATGGGTTGCACCACCACTCAAACCAAACCCTTTTTCTCGTATTATTTCCCCATTTTCGGCTTAAGACGGAAAACGTTCGACATATTCTAGGAAAGTTCTTGAACATGCCAAATCAACTCGAGAGACGGCGATGGTGAAAGAGGGAGACGAGAAATGGCAACGAACGGCGCCGAGATTTATATAAAATGGTATAAGGTCTAGCGTGAGTGTCAGTTACGACTCGGCTTCGGTAGAGGTAACACGCGCACCTCTCGCGCTCCCCTGTCATGCCGTGAGTGACCCCGGAGTGACAGTCCCGAGCCGCCAGCTGCCACACGCACGGATAGCGACCTCGCTGGGAGCCGGGAGAAGAGATCGGTGCCTGTGCTCGCGATAGGTGGAAAAGGATAGAAAAAAAATGGATCTGTGAATGAAAATGAAAGTGGAAATTCGGGGAATGGAAATAGAGAAATGAAACGTGTTTCGGCTGCGTGGAAACTCGCGTGACACTTGTCCCGTGCGGCAGAAGAAACGTCTCTGCTGTTTTTGTCTGTGGAAAACGTTGTGTAAATACGTTTATGAGGCGGCGCTAAAGATGATTTTTATGAAGTGGAGATTATACCCCATTTTTTAAGGATATGGCGATCGCGGGAGTCTGTTTTAGGGCGTTCGACTTGTCACGCTTGACAATGGAAGAATTACGTGAAGTCCGCACGTAAGCAAGAAATCAGAGCATACTCATGTTTGAGGCTAAGAGGATTTTTCATATCTAGGAATGACACACACACATGCATATATTATATATATATTAATATATTATATATATATATATATTAATTATTTATATATATATGTATATATATTATATATTATATATATATATATATATATATATATATATATATATATTTTATTTACTTATTATTTATTTATTTATTTATTTATTTATTTTTATTTATATATATAATGTCACTCATATCTACTTGAGAAATGGTCACCCATATATACATTCAAAGTTTGCAGTCGATTTAAGTGCATGCCTACATGGAGAGAGAGGGGGGCGGAGGGAGAAGAGAGAGTGGAAACGAGAGAGAGAGAGAGAAGAGGGAAGAAAAGAGAGAGGGAGAGAGAAAAGAAAGAAAAGAGAGAGAGAGAAAAGAAAGAAAAGAGAGAGGGGAGAAAGAAAGAAAATAGAGAGCAGGAAGAAAAAGCGAGAGACAGAGAGAAAGAAAGAAAGAGAGAGAGAGAGAGGAGAGAGAGAGAGAGAGAAAAGAGAGAGAGAGAGAGAGACAGAGAAGAAGAGAGAGAGAGAGAAGAGAGAGAGAGAAGAGAAAGAGAGAGAGAGAGAGAGAGAGAGGCACTTCAATATAATCAACGCATCCGGTGTATTCATTCATGTCAAATACCGGCGTCGGGTTGTGAAGGCGGTGGTGTGATCTCAGGCTTCAGGATCTCACACGGCAGGTGGCTCGGTGGACATTTAAAAAAAGCGGCGTGTTTTGTCTTTTTGTCGCCTTGATTTTTTGTTTGTTTGTTTTTTTTTGTTTTGTTTATGCATCATCGTTTTTTTTCGTTTTTTTTTGTGTCTTTATTTGTTTGTTTTTTCTTTCTTTCGTTTTTTTTCTTTTTTTTTTGTCAATCTTAACGTTTATGTCTGTTCCGTTTTTTTTTTTTTTCGTTTTTTCATTATTTATTTAATTCCGTATATTTTTATATACGTATATTGCCGGAATCAGTTATACATTGTAAATTGCTGTCTTCGGTAAAGAGAGAAGGAACAAATAGATAAAGAAAAAGAAGAAAAGAGAAAAAAGTATATATGAATGGATCATTAATATTGTAAATTGTCGTTATCGACAAAGAGAAAGACAAATAGAAAAAGAGAGAAAAAAAAGAAAAACTAGATATAACTGAATGGATTAAGAATATTGTAAATCATCGTTTTCGACAGAGAGGAAGAAAAATAAAGAAACAGAGAGAGAAAAAAGAAGAAAAGAATAACGAATATTAAGAATAAAATCGTTTCGACAGAAAGAAGAAAAATAAGAAACAGAGAGAGAGAAAAAAAGAAAAAAAAAGTATATAAAAAAAAGCAAAGAGAGAAAAAAAGAAAAAAAATATATAAATACAACTGAATGGATTAAGAAGAAACAAAAAATGATAATACGTGTGAAGCATTACGGATTTTTTGTTGTCTCTTCCACGAACGCGAGAGATACGTTGCGTCATCAACATTACACGTGAGGGAAAAGCTGCCGTCACGCCCCCTTTGGGAACCGGGAGCGGGGGGGTGGGGGGGGGGGCGGAAGGAAGGGGAAGGGAGGGGGAGGCATGAGTTGGAGTAAGGAGTGGGGGAGGGAGTGTGGGTTGGTGGGTGGGGCATGATGAGGGAAGGAAGGGGGGAGGAGTGTGGGTTGGTGGGAGGAGGGAAGGGAGTGTGGGTTGGTGGGGGAGGGAGGGAGTGCTGGGTTGGTGTTGGGGGGGGGAGGGTGAGTTAGGGAAGGATGGGGGGAATATTGGTTGGGGAAAGGGTTTGAAGGGAGAGGGGAGGGGGAGAGGGAAGGAAAGGAAGGGAAAGGGGACATGAGTTGGGGGAAGAGGGGGAAGGGAGTGTGGGTTGGTGGGGGTGAGGGGAGAGGGAAGGGAGTGTGGGTTGGTGGGGGAGGGGAAGGAGTGTGGGTTGGGAGGGGTGAGGGGAGAGGGGAGGGAAGTGTGGGTGTGGGGGGGGGGGATGGGTGTGGGGGTGGGGTGAGGGAGAGGGGGGAATGGAGTGGGTGGAAGGTGGGGGAAGAGTTGGGGGAAGTGTGGGAAAGGGAGTGTGGGTTGGTGGGGAGGGGGGAAAGGGGGGAAGGGAGTGTGGGTTGGTGGGGGGGGGCATGAGTTAGGGGAAGGATGGGGGAAGGGATATTGGTTGGGGGAAAGGGGTTGAAGGGAGAGGGGAGGGGAAAGCGGAAGGGAAGGGAAGGAAAGGGGACATGAGTTGGGGAAGGAGAGGGGAAGGGAGTGTGGGTTGGTGGGGTGAGGGGAAGGGGGGAGAGCGTGGGTGGTGGGGATGAGTATGAGAGGGGAAGGGTACGAGTTGGGGGAAAGGGTGAAGGGGGCATGAGGTATTGGGGTGAGGGGGAGAGAGAGGAATGCATGAGTTTGTGGGGAAGGGGGAAGGGGGCATGAGTAGTTGGGTGGGGGAGGGGAAGGGTACGAGTAGGGGAAGGAGGTATATGAGTAGGTGGGGATTGGGGGGGGAGAGGGGGAAGGAAGGGAAGTCGGCATGAGTGGGTGAGGAAGGGGGGGGTGTGTGAATTGGTGGAAGGGGGGGAAGGGCGCATGAGTGGTGAGGAAGGGGGGGGAGGTAGACATGATTTGGGGAGGAATGGGGAGAGGGGTGTATGAGGGTGAGATAGGATAGGGGAGGGGTATGAGTGGGTGAGGAAGGGGGAAGGGATAGGGGGAGGGTGTTGAGTTGGTGGAAGGGTTAGGGGTTGGGGGGGTGGGGGGGGGGGGTCCCGGTCTCGGGGAAATGCGGTTGACACAACAGGTATTGCTCATCCGATACGTGTGTGGATCGCGTCGGATTCCTGTCTCTCTCCCTCTCTCTCTCTCTATTTCTTTGTTTTAACGTCGGTTGGCTTTTTTTCTTTCTCTTTCTTTCATTCTCTGTTTCAGTTTGTATGTCTGTTTGATGGATTTATTAAGGTTTTTGGGTTTTCTCTCTCTCTCTCTCTCTCTCTCTCTCTCTCTCTCTCTCTCTCTCTCTCCTCCCTCCCTCCCTCCTCCCTCCCTCCTCCTCTCTCTCTCTCTCTCTCTCTCTCTCTCTC
>NW_020868857.1:667812-692812 GCF_003789085.1 Penaeus vannamei
TATTTCTGCTGTATTTTGAGCGGCTTGGACAATTTACTAATTATTTATTAATTTATTAATTATTTCTGCTGTATTTTGAGCAATTTATTTACAATTTATTAATTATTTCTGCTGTATTTGAGCGGTTTCGACAATTTACACAAAACGCAGGAGAAATAAGTGTCCGTAAATAAAAGGTACGTTGTAAGGACACGTACTCGCGAGACGTGTTATATAAAGGCAGTCCTTATAAGGGATCGGTGAGTTACGTAACGGACTTGATCATGCAACTCATACCTGCCTTTAAGTGAATCCTGCATAAGGGTGAAAAAAAAACATGAACCTGAACTCTGTCTCCCTCCTTCTCGCCCTCCCTCCCTCCTTCTCTCCTTCTCTCCTCCTTCTCTCCTTCTCCCCTTCTCCTTCTCGCCTCCCTCCTTCTCTCCTCCTCGCCCTCCTCCTCTCTCCTTCTCCCCTTCTCACTCCTCGCCCTCCCTCCTTCTCTCCTTCTCTCCTTCTCCCTCCCTCCTTCTCTCCTTCTCGCCCTCCCTCCCTCCTTCTCGCCCCTCTCTCTCCTTCTCCCTCCGTCTTATCTACCTCCATACTTCTTTTCTTCTTCTTACTCTCCTCTGTCTTCCCTATTTCCTCTGTCCCTCCATCTCTTCCCTTTTTACCCTTCCTATAGCTTCTCTAATTTTCTCTATTCCTCTCTCTCTCCTCCCCTCCATCTCCTCCTCTCCTCTTCCTCTTTAGCCTCGCTTCTCCCCTCTTTCTATATCTTTCCTACTTCCTCTATCCCTCCATATTCCCCTCTTCCCTTTCCTATAGCTAATTCATCTATCCTTCCCTCACCTTCCCTCCTCCCCTCCCCCTTCCCCTCCTCCGTCTCCTCCCTACTCCCCCTCAACTCCCCCTTCTTCCCCTTCCTATAGCTTCCCTGATTCATCTCTCTCTCTCTCCTCCCCTCTTTCCCTTCCTATAACTTCCTTACTTCCTCTATCACTCCATCTCATCTCTTTCTCCCCTCTCCCTCCATCTCCTCTTCTCTCCCTTTCTATAGCTTCCTTACTTCCTCTATCTCTCTCCCTCTCCTCCCCTTCTCCCCCTCCTCTCCCCTCCTCTCCCTCTCCCCCTCCCTCCCCTCCTCCTCCTCTCATCTCCCCTCCCCCCTCCCCTCCATCTCCTCCTCCCTCTCCTCCCCTCCTCTCTTCCACCTCCCGACTGGATGCTCATCACGTGCCCCAAACTCTCTCTTTTTTACGCCTTTCTCGCGGTCGAAACAAACCGGGAAAAGGCCATTCGATTTGGGAAAAATTCTCCCATAATCTACGGTCCCCCGCGGTCGCCACGTGGATTGCAGCGTGGTCGACGCGGTGCGAAAGGGGGGGGGGGGGTGGCAGTGGGAGTGGGAGTGGCTTGGCGCTCGACCCGGGGTCCTCGGAGTTGTAGGCTGTCGGGAGTTTTGTTGGTGTTTGGGGAGTGTTGTTGTTGTCGGTTGTTTTCTTTAGGGAGTTTTGTTGGTTGTTTTGTTGTTGTTTAGGGAGTTTTGTTGGTGTTTTATTGTCGTTGTTTAGGGGTTTGGTTGGTGTTTGTTGTTTTTTTTGGTGTTTAGTTTAGGGAGTTTGGTTGTTTTGTTGTTTTTCTTTAGGGAGTTTTGATGTTTTTTGTTGTTTCTTTTTTGTTTGTTGTTGTTTATTGAGTTTGTTGTTGTTTAAGTCGCTTTGTTGTTTTGGAAGTTTTATTGTTTTGTTGTTGTTTATTGAGCTTTGTTGTTTAAGGAGCTTGTTGTTTTGCTGTTGTTTTTGTTGTTTTGTTGCTGTTGTTAGGGAGTTTTGTTGTTTTGTTGTTTGTTTATGAGTTTGGGTTGTTATTGTTGTTTTTGGGAGTTTGGTTGTTTTTTGTGTGTGTTTGTTTGTTTGTGAGGTAAGTGTGTGCTGTGTTTTATTCACGTATCGTTATGTGTACATTTTTTTCATATATCCGCATTGTTACGACCTACTTCATAAGACCCACCCCCTTCTAGACCCTTCTAGATCACAACTACAAGTTCAAAGTCCCACCAGAGTTGCTCCTGAGAGACTATACCCACATACCCAGGAGCGGTATCGGCGAGGAATGAATTGATTATGTGTTGTGTATGCGTGCGTGTGTGTGTGTGTGTGTGTGTGTTGTGTGTGTGTGTGTGTGTGTGTGTGTGTGTGTGTGTGTGTGTGTGTGTGTGTGTGTGTGTGTGCGGTGTGTGTGTATGCGTGTGTGTGTGCGTGTGTGTGTGTGTGCGTGTGTGTGTGTGTGTGTGTGTGTGTGTGATGTGTGTGTGTGTGGTGTGGTGTGTGCGTGTGTGTGTGGTGTGTGTGTTGTGTGTGTGTGTGTGTGTGTGTGTGTGTGTGTGTGTGTGTGTGTATGTGTGTGTTGTGTATGTGTTGTGCGTGTGTGTGTGCGTGTGTATATAAGGTCACTTCCCTCCTGTTCCAGAGAAGATCCCCTGTAGGTTCTCGAGGCCGTGCCAGGAAGGGCCACAGAGATAACACGAGTCATCTATTTTATATCGATCCTGTCACGTCACCCACAAAGGATGACGTCTTCCTCACTTTTTTGTGTGTTCTTTTACCCTTCGAGAGAAAAAGTTCTTACCTACTGTTCCTTTTTTTTCTTTTTCTCCTTCTCCTTTTCCATTTCCCTTCCTAATCTCCTTTCTCCTTCCCATTCTTCTTCTCCCTTCTTCCCTTTTCCTTTCCTTCTTCTCTCCTCTCCCCTCCCCTTTCCCTTCTCTCCTTTCCGCTTCCCCTTTCCAATCTCCTTTCCACTTCCCCTCCCCTCCCTCTTCCTCCCATTCTCCTCCCTTCCCTTTCCTTCTCCTTCTCCTTCTCCTTCTCCCTCCCATTTCTCTCTCTCTCCCTTTTCCTCTCCCCCCTTCTCCCTTCCCTCCTTCTCCCCTCCTTCCCCTTTCCCTTTCTCCTTCTCCTTCTCCTTCCCCCTTCCCCATTTCTCTTTCCCTTCCCTTTCTCGAACCTCTCTCCCTCCCCCTTTCCCTTCCCCTTTCCTCTCTTCCACCCGTCAAGCTCCGACGAGGCGCTAAGACTCTCTCCGTTTTAATTAACTCTCTCCCTCGCCAGATCCCGCAGATGCACTCCTTCAAAACACGCACCCACACCTTTCCCATACGTTAAGGGAAATTTAGGGAAGACGCGTATGGGCTTTAAATACACCCTTCCCCCCCCCTCTTCCCCCCTTCTTCCTCCCCCTCTTCCCCTACCCCCTCCACCCCCCCTATCCCTGCTAAAGCGGTTTTCATCCCTACTCCCCCCTACCCCCTAGCCCCCCCCTCCCCCTTCCTTTGACGTCATCGTTCTTATTAGGTTTTCCTATTTCTGGAGTTTTTTTTTTAAGTTGTTTTTTTTCCTAGTGTCATAAATAAGGAATCTCTGAGAAGGTAGAATCTTCGACGGCTAATGGAAAGAAAGATTTTTTATGATGATTGTTATCGATAGGCCTCTCTCTGTCTGTCTGTCTCTCTCTCTCTCTCTCTCTCTCTCTCTCTCTCTCTCTCTCTCTCTCTCTCTCTCTCTCTCTCTCTCTCTTCTCTCTCTCTCTCCTCTCTCTTCCTTTCCCCCCTCCCCCTCCCCTTTCTCTCGCTCCCTCCCACCCCTTCCCATTATATATATATATATATATTATATATATATATATATATATATATATATATATATGTGTGTGTGTGTGTGTGTGTGTGTGTGTGTGTGTGTGTGTGTGTGTGTGTGTGCGTATTTGTATATTGCATATTTATATATGAATTTATGTGCGCGTCTGTCTGTCTGTGGAGAAGTCTAATCATGTATACAGGTGCGGCCAAACGAGCATACATGTAGAACGACCGGTTCGGAGTCCTGCTTACGGCCCCCCTATATAGAGGCCGTGACCGCGAGAATTGGTCACGAGGGAGAGGTTATTTTTAGCCTCCATAGCCCCGCAATTGCCCGTAATTTGGGCTGCTGTTTGGGGTCGAACGTCCATTTTTTAAAACAACCTCCGCCCGTGATCGATGGACGGGCGGGCGAAGGTCAGAGGGTGTTTGCTGCGACTAAACTGACTAGATTTTTTTTTTTTTTTTTTTTTTTTTTTTTTTTTGGAAAGATGAGGACTTGCTTTTTGGTTCGAGGGAGGAAAAGCTTTTGCTTTATTTTACTTTTTATTTTATGTATTTGTTCATTTATTTCTGAAAGTGTGGTTTTACAATGTAACTTATTTTTTTGGTTTTTCGGTTTTCCAAGCAGCAGATTTTGCTTGGTTTTCAACAACATGAAGGCATTCTTTATTTGAATATACCAAGAGGCATATCCGCTTGAGCAGCTGATCTCATGAGTGCGTGAATAACCTGGCCGACCAACAGACGGATAAATTACTCATTGAGTTCGAATATTTTATCCGTTTAGAGATAAAAATGAGTTGGAAAAACACTTCAGGCCCGTGACAAGGTCGGCGACGAACACCTATCACTCTCATCTACCTCTATGAATGTTATCAAGAGTCTGAGTATGTGTAAATCCCTGTCTGTCGGCGTTTTTTTATTTTTTATTTTTTTTTTTTTTATTTTTTATTTTTTTTTATTTTTTTTTTTTATTTTTTTGTGTGTGTGTGTGTGTGTGTGTGTGTTCGTGTTCCTTTGAGAAAATAAAACTCTTACTTACCCTTCCTTCTTTCTCTTCTTCTTCTTTCTATTCCCCTTCCCTTCCCAGTTTACTTTCCGATCGAATTTCTTGAGGTACTTCAAGGCATTAAGAAATTATTAGAAAGTTGGTAAATATTTGCGTAAACTAATGCTGAATCTCTTTGGAATATATTTAGCGTGATGTATTCATGAAGAGGGTCTGATGTTTTAACTGAAATTTAATTTTTTATAATGTACTTGTGTTTTATTTAGCTTGATGTTTCGTCGCGTTTTTTTATATACGTTTTATCGTTCTCACATTCGAGTGTAGGCGTGTGTTTGTGTGTGTGTGTCTATCTATATTCTATCTCTCTCTCTCTCTCTCTCTCTCTTCTCTCTCTCTCTCTCTCTCTCTCTCTCTCTCTCTCTCTCTCTCTCTTCTCTCTCTCTCTCTCTCTCTATAGTTGCACACACACACACACAAACACATACTTGTGTGTATATATATATCTATATAACGTTGATCCAAGAAGAATTTTCTTGTCGGAAAATCTGTTTAAAACGTCATAATGTGATATGAAAATTTAAGTATTTTTATCTTTAAGAAACATATGTGTGTTCTTTATCTGACGTAATCGAGTCAGTATTTGTGAAAGTGAGATTGACAGTCATCGTGTGATTAAGATAACCTTGCCCCCCCCCCCATATATAGATAAGAATATTTAAAGGTTATCTTGTGTGGTAGTAACCTTCAGCGTAGCCTAAAGGGGGGAGGGGGGGAAGGAAAGTTACTGAGGGTTACTTAGATTATAAGTGGTGCTAGACTGTAGTACAGGGTGCAAGGCAAGCCAAAAAGTGTCTTGCATTGTGTGTTCTAGTTAGAATGTTCGAGAGCTGTTTGTCTGTCTGGGAGTCGCGGCAGTAGACGATTTTATTTTTAACTTTGTTTTGTTTGTGTATTAGTTTGGTTTAAGTACTGAATGTTTTTTTTTTAATTTCCGTACGGTTTTTTCATTGTTTTTCCCTTTTTTTAAAGTGTCTCTTCTTTTTTCACTGTTTACCCCTTTTTTCTCTATTAAATAGCATCGTGGCATTTGTAGACGGTCTGGGTTGGACGAGAAAGTAAGTTACGTAACGAGAAACGACCTTGGCTCTCGTCACTGCCCGTGGGAGGCTCCGCAAACACTTTGATAATTTCGGTAGCCGTTAACGACCGTTTTCCCGCGCCGGCATTTGAATGAGTTCAAACTTCGCTCGTGAAGTTCCCATTTCTTGGGGCCGAGCACGTGATTCACTCGTGGCGAAGGGAGGAGTGGGGGGGTGGGGCGGTAAAGAACGAGGAAGTTGCCAAGGTCTTGACGCCCCTCTTGCCCTCACTTGCCCTCCCGTGCGCTTATCGCAACTCTTATGTCATCGCATTCCTGTCAGTCTGGCGGATGCTATTGGCGATTTTTTTTTCGTTCTTTTTAGCAGTTATGTTGGTTTTGGTTTAATTTTTCTATGCGTTTGTCTATGTTGCATTTGATTTTTTTTTCTATTATTTTTATATTGACAGAATTTACATCTATGTTTGTTTTAGCATAATCATCAAAATGACGATTTTAAAATACTAAATATTTCATGTCTTTGCATTTCCGTGGAGAAAATATATAATATATTAATTTGATGTTGAGATGGTCGTCCTCCGGCGTGTTCTAGAAGCATCGAATTTTAATTTAATCATGAGTCTTATATATCTTCATTAATTTGATCACAGTTCATAGACAGAGTGTCGCCTTGTTGTCTCCGACCACGTAATACGCTGCGGTTAATAGATACTGATATTATATTCCCTCTTTCTGGTGTCTTAACCTCAGACGGGTCGTGTTCCTCTCATTTTATTTAATCTCTATCGTGTCTCTCGCATCATTTTCTTATTTTTTCGGACCAAAAGAAAGTGGAGATGACGAAGGCGGTGTTCTGTGTGACTGCAGTTCGCGATCGGTTCTGTCCATCGGCTGTTGTGGCGCGAGTTTGGTCTCTCGGGTGTCGGGCTGTTTTTTTTTTTTTTTTTTTTTTTTGTCTTGGTATTTGCTTGGTTTATTATTTATTTATTTATTTATTTATTTATTTATTTATTTTTATTTATTTATTATTATATTATTTTACTGCTTCCCCGTCGGACTTTTCTTTTCTCTCTCTCTTCTCTCTTGGCTGCCTAGGGGGTGGGGGTGGCTGGGGGTAGGGGTTTGGGGGGTGGCTGGGTGGGTTGGGGGTGGCTGGGGTAGGGGGGGGGTGGCTGTGGGGGTTGGTTGGAGGGGGAGGGGGGTGGGGTCGAGGGAGTATATAAACCCCTCGAGGACTAGAAGCAGGAGAGGATGTATGACAGAGCGGGAGGCTGCGAGCTGGGTTTTGTCGTTGGTGGATGTCGGGAACGGGGCGTGAGGTTTGGATTTGTGGTCGACGGGCTGTGTATTATGTGTAGTGTGTGTGTGTGTGTGTGTAGTGTGTGTGTGTGTGTGTGTGTGTGTGTGTGTGTGTGTGTGTGTGTGTGTGTGTGTGTGTGTGTGTGTGTGTGTGTGTGTGTGTGTGTGTGTGTGTGCGTGCGTGTGTGGGTGTGTGTGTGTTTATCGAGATCAAAATTGATCCCAAATCCAAGTGTACGCAGGGGATATGTGCGTCGAGGAACATGATGTCAGCCTGCCAGTACTCTCACCAACAGCTGAGTCGACTAAGAGGGGCGGCCGGTCGCGAACCCAAGGGCCGGATACTGAGACGCGTTACGGCGCCGTATCTCCTCAAGGCGCCGTAATTCACAGACGAGCGCTCTTACGGCCCATACACAGAACAAGGGACCCTCTATATCGGTACTAGTTAGGGCGCCGTAGAGTAAGGCAGGGGAGAGCAGCCTCAGCTAGTTACGGCGAACCATAAATGACACTTTTTCAGCCTTAGGACAATTAGTACAACCTTGCAATTTGTGTTTTGCTCAATCATATTGTTATTATGGGTGCGTGAACCAGTCGTGGACAAGTAAATAAGGCAGTAAGTGTTATATTCCAATATAACTAATTTGCCTTTGCCAGTAGGTGTGTATCTCACTCCCGCCCAAGTGCTGTAGCTGTAAACAAGGCACTTCCCTGAAACTAGCATAAGTACTGTCTTCGCCTCGGATATAATGGTTTTACTTATACTCGCATGTCTTTTCTGTTATTACTGTTAATGTCATTATTTTTATAATTGTTAACGTAGTTTGTGGGTGAGTGGACAGCACGACAATTCACAGAAAAAGGAAATTACTTTACTTATACAAACGTAGTTAAGACTTGGATACTTTTTCCAAGTAGCGATTAGTATGAAAATTCAAAGCTAATATTACTCTTGTAATATTATCCATCCTTTCGAGGAGACAATGCTTCGTTCCTAAATTTCATTGCGTTAATAAGGTCATTTTTTTCATTAGGAATCTTGCATATTTGTGTTACTATTTCTAGAACATATTAGTTAAAAAGTTTCATCATGCCACGGACTGGACATAGTGTTGTGTTTACAAACTCAGCTGATTAGCATTCACGGCTTGTGATTGGCCAAGATTCCCTAAAAGCCGCTTGAAACAGGAGCTCTGATTGGCCACTGGAGATCCGACGCCGTAAGTGCTTTGCGGCGGTGCAGGGTGTAAGGCACGGACGGATAAGGCGCCGGAAAAAAAACCTTTCTGCATACGAAGCTGAGTCCGAGATAAGGCACCCCTAGGCACCGCCAGCAAGTTTATGGCTCTTTTGAGTATCCGGCCCCAGGACCTTGCGATTACAAAGGCATCGCTCTACCACTGAACTATGCCACCTCCATGTGTGTATATATACATACATACATACATTATATATATACATATATACATACATACATACATACATACATACATACACACATACACACATACATACACACACACACACACACACACACACACACACACACACACACACACACACACACACACACACACACACACACACACACACACACACACACACACACACACACATGCACATACATACTTCCAGGTGCAAAAAAGTACATATACGATCACATACCTTCAGATTTGATTCACCTGTACATCCCCCTAATTAAACCAAGCCTTTCTGGCCGTCGGCGAGTGGCCCTTACAACGAGGTAGGTGAGCGGCCGCCCGTATGGAGGGGGGGGGCGTCGAGAGCGGCCTTACGTAGCGGCGAAGGTTCTCGAAGGTGTTGGTTGGCGGGAGGCAGTCGGTGGCAGCGGGGTGTTGCGATTTCCGTGGATAGGATGAAGTTGTGTTGTTGTTGTTTTTTAGTTCTTTGCGTTCTTTGACGTTGTGTTTTTTTCTGTTTGATTTAGTTTATTTTTTTTTTTTTTTTTTTTTTTTTTTCTCTTTTATTCTGTCGTGTCCGCTCTCCTACTTTCCTTCTTTCCCCGTCCTTCATCCTTCTTCCCTCCCCCTCCTCCTCCCTCACTCCTCCTTTCCTCCCCTTCCCTCCCTCCCTCCCCACCTTCCTCCTTCCTTCCCTCACTCCTCCTTCCTTCCCTCCTTCCCTCCCTCCCTCCCTCCCTCCTCCCTCCCTCCTCCCTTCCCTCCTCCCACTCCCTCCTTCCCTCCCTCCCTCCCTCCCTCCCTCTCCCTCTCCCTCCTCCCTCCCTCCCTTCCCCTCCCTCTCCCACCGACTCGCGTACTGCACACATCCGAAAAACGACCTACTTAAGCGGGCAGCCGAACCTATCACGTTTCGCAAAGTCGCTCAGGTGACGGGGAAGGGGAAGGGGGGGAGGGGAGGGGGGAGAGACATCACCCCCCCCCACCCACCCACTCCCTTCCCCCTATGTCACAGATGAAGGGGCGAGGAAGGGGGGGAGCGAGATACAGGTGACAGGGGGAGGGTTAGGGAGAGGGTGAGGGGGGAGGGGAGAGACATCACCCCCACCCCCACCCCCTTCCCCCTATGTCACAGATGAAGGGGCGAGGAAGGGGGGGGAGGGAGGAGCGAGATACAGGTGACAAGGAGGGTAAGGGAGAGAGAGGGGGGGGGGAGGGGATGCGAGACACAGGTGACAAGGGGGAGAGTCATGGGGTAGGAGGGGTGGGGGGGTAGGGTGATGGGCAAAGGTCTGTTAAAGGTTATTATGTCACTGCCAGGTCCAGCGGTCACATTCGACTTTCGCTACGAGATGCGTGTACGTAGAATCACACGTACGTACGTACATAAATTCATGCATACATACATATACTCGCGGTTACGTGTCCGGAGTACGAATCTCTTTTTTTTCTTTTTTCTCTTTTTCTCTCTCATTCTTTTTTCTCTTTTCTATATATCTTCTCTCTCTTCTCTCTCTCTCTCTCTCTCTCTCTCTCTCTCTCTCTCTCTCTCTCTCTCTCTCTCTCTCTCTCCCTCTCTCTCTCTTCCCCTTCTCTTCTCTCTCTCTCTCTTCTCTCTCTCTCTCCTCTCTCTCTCTCCTCTCTCTTCTCTCTCTCTCTCTCTCTCTCTTCTCTCTCTCTCTCTCTCTCTCTCTCTCTCTCTCTCTCTCTCTCTCTCTCTCTGTAATATATGTGTATATGTGCATGTATGTATGTATGTAAGTACACCGCTTTCCTGAAGGCGGACTCTCAATCGTGCACTGAATACGTGGAGCGAGGAATATCCCAGAGTGGGAGGTCTTGTTTTGAAGGCGTTTATCTTAGGTCACGTTCTCTTAATGGCTAATGTTGTTAATGTTTTGTAAGATTTTGTAATTGTTTATTATTTGTGCATGTTTTGTTTTTGGGTCTTTTTTTTTCTTTTTTTTTTTTGTGTTTTTCTTTTTTTGTTTACTAATTTGCAGGTCGTTTCGTTCACCTGCTGGTTATTATCTAGTTCTTCCTTATGTTATTAGTCATTAATGGTCACTTTTGCTTTCTTTCGGATTTTTTCCTTTCCGTCATCTTTATTTTCTTTCCTTCCTGTTCCTTTGACTTTTTTCTCTTTTGCCATCCCTCTTTCCTTCCTTCCTTCCTGTTTTTTTTAGATTCTTTCCTCCCCACCATTATTCGTTTCCTTCCTTCCTTCCTCTCCTTCCCGCCATCCTTCTCTTCCTTCCTTCCTTCCTTCCTATTCCTGTTTAGTTCTCTCCTCCACCCTCCTTCCCTTCCTTCCTTCCTTCCTTCATGTTCCCCTTCAATTCTCTCCTTCACCCTCCTTTTCCTTCCTTCCTGTTTCTCTTCTAATTCTCTCCTTCTCTTCTCCACCCTCTTCCTCTCCCTTCCTTCCTTCCCGTTCCTCTCCAATTCTCTCCTTCTCCACCCTCCCCTTCCTTCCTTCCTTTCTTCCCGTTCCTTTCCAATTCTCTCCTTCTCTTCCTTCCTTCCTTCCTTCCTTCCTGTTCTCCTCTAATTCTCTCCTTCTCCACCCTCCTCTTCCTTCTTTCCTTCCTTCCTTCTTGTTCCTGTTCCCCCGCAATTCTCTCCTTCTCCCCCCTCCTCTTCCTTCCTCTCCTTCTTCACCCTTCCTTCTCTTCCTTCTCTTCCTTCCTTCGTGTCTCTCGCTCTAGAACCTTCCCTCCCCGATCCGAGTCGCACAATTATAGCGTCGGGCGGATTCCGTCGTTGCGTCACCGTGTGGATGCCAGGGAGATCCACACAGTCCGCAGGCAAGTGGAGGAGGAGGGAGGAGGGAAGGGGGAGGGGGGGAATTGGATGAGAAGAAGGAGGGAAGGGAGGGAGGGAGGAGGGGGGGGGGATTGGATGGAGATGTAGGAGGGGAAGGAGGAGGAGGGCAAGGGGGAGGGAGGAGGAAGGGGGTGAGATAGGATGAGGATGAAGGAGGGGGAGGGGGAGAGATAGGATGCTGGAGGAGGAGGAGGGGGAAGGGGGTGAGATAGGATGCTGGATGAGGGAGGGGGAGGGGGAGAGATAGGATGCTGAGGAGGGAGGGGAAGGGGTGAGATAGATGCTGGATGGAGGGGGAGGGCGGAGAGATGGGGGTAGCGGTGAAGGGGTAGGGGAGAGATAGGATGCAGGATGAGGAGGGGCGGATGGGGGAAGAGGGAAGATATGATGCAGGAGGAGGGAGGAGGGAAGGGGATTGGATGTAGGATGAGGGAGAGGGGGGATGGAAGAGATAGGTTGCAAAATGAGAGGAAGAGGGGGGGGGAGAGATAGGAGGGTGAGGATAGAGGAGATAGATGCAGGATGATGAGCGGGAGGGGAAAAGGGGAGAGGGGGTGGGATGAGGAGGGGATGAAGGAGAAGGGTAGAGGATTCAGGATGAGGAGAGAGGGGAGGCGAAGATAGGAGCGGGTTGGAGGGGAAGAAGGACGTAGGGGGGGATTTGACCTTCTTATAGTACATCTAGAAGGAGGAGAGAGGGAGGAAGAGAAAGTGAAAGAGAGGTGAAAGGATGGAGTAAAGGAGTAGGGAGAGAGAGAGAGGAGGGGGATGGGAGGGAAAAAGGGAAGTGAGGGAGGAGAGGAGGAGAAAGGGATGTGGAAGGGAGAGGAGGAGGATGCTGATGGAGAGAAAGAAAAGGGAGAGAGAGAAGGAGGAACGAATGGGAGAGGCGAGAGAGAGAGAGAGAGAGAGAGAGAGAGAGAGAGAGAGAGAGAGAGAGAGAGAGAGAGAGAGAGAGAAGAGAGAGAGAGAGAAAGAGAGACAGAAAGAGCGAGAGGAGAGAAAGAGACAGAGAGAGAGAGAAGAGAGAGAGAGAGAGAGAGAGAGAGAGAGAGGAGAAGAGAAGAGAGAGAGATTCTCGAGAGATAGAAAGAAAGGAGTTAGAAAATAGAAAAAAAGTAAAGTCAGAGAAATGAGAGAGCGGAAGGAAGGAAACCGAGAATACGAAAGGAAATGCAGGAAAGGAAAGAGAAAAGACTTATTTCTTATTTTTATTATTATTATTATTATTATTATTATTTCAAATCTCGTAGGGAAAGTCCCGAAAAGGCGTGAGGCTTTAATGTCACTATATACCAAAACAAAAAACAAAAAAGATAAAATAAAACAAAGCAAAAACAAAACAAAACAAAACAAAAAACAAACAAAAATCTAACAAAAAAAACAGGGCGCTCGTGTTGCCGACCCCCGCTTCCTTTTTCCTTCGCTCGTTCTGTCGGGGGAGGAATTCTCGGGGAGCGAGCGGGGGAGGAGGTCTAGGGGGGGGGAGGGGGATTGGGGTGGTTTTATTATTGTTGTTGGTTTTTGTTGTTGTTTTTGTTGTTGCTGTTGTCGTTGTTGTTAGATTATTATTATCATTTGTATTACCATTGTTACTATTGTTATTACCTTAAACAATTATTTTTTATCATTATTATAATTATCCTTATTTTTTTATTATAATAATTTTATCATGATTTTTGGTAATAATTTACAAAATAATAATAATAATAGTAATAATAATAACGATAATGACTGTTATTATTATTATCATTATTGATATCATCATCATTATCATCAGCATCATTATCATTATCCTGACGGCCTAATGAGACGAGCGAAGGAGCCCAGGTGACAGAGGGAGCCAGTGTTGCTACGCGGTTCTACGCAGGTGCCGCTCTTCTCGCCGCCTCCCACGTCAGCTGATGTTACACAACTGGCAACTGTTCCTCGTCGATAATTCTAGCTTGTATTTTCTCCCATGCTATAGGCTTATGTACGAATGCGTGACTCAGCCAGTATAGGGAGGAGGCAGGAGAGGTGTGGATGCATTTAACGAATATTCGCTCTGAGGAAGGAGTAAGGCCCTGAAATTGGTCTCCTTTTTGCACGGATTGGCAATTGCACGGCTGTGGTTTGGGATATAAAGGCGACGGGATTGCACGCTTCGGCTCAGAAGCGCGAGAGCAAAGAATCGGATGGAAAACTTGAGAGAAGTAGCATCCATCAGTGTTGTTTGATAATCCCACTTATCCGAGTACTGAGACGTAGAGAAAGAGAGAGATTACGTTGGTTCTTAGCCCAGCCAGCAGCGAGGGGGTTTGTCTTAATAACCAGAAGAAAAAAAAATAGTTGTCTGGCTCAAGAAAAGATATCCCAGCCTAGATCAAAAACCCTCTCTATCCCACCGTATCTTTTCCTGGCGTCTCGGAAGTAAGCAACATCATGTTGAGTCACAAGGGGTTGCCAGTTAACCCTTTTAACGGCTCGTTCCCTTATCATGACCAGCTGATAACTCACGACTCCAGATGCAGACAGTTCTCCGAGACCAGCGAGATGGACGAGTTCGAGCACATCTTCGTGGAGTCGACCCTGGGCATCGGGGACCACGGCTACAAGCGCAAGGACAGCCACAGGTATACTTCCCACGAGGATCAGCTGTGCTTGGGGCGCGGTGAAAGGGCGCGGGGGAGTGCTCGGGGCTGACGGCACTCAGCGGTGTTTCGGTGTCAGCTGCCCCCGACTGGTGGACAGGGGCAGCTCGCAGACAGCTTAAAGTGGTGGTTGTGATTACTTGTGTTCCATGACGAAGGTTCCGAGGGACTGTTATGGGAGTATGTGGTCAATATCTCTTTTTGTTTGTTTTGTTCTTTGAATCTTTAAATCGAACGGCTGTTGTCATGTGTTTAAATGAATTTTTCCTCCAAGTCGTGTCTTATGCTTATCAGGTAGGAAAGGTGCTAATTCGTGCAGTGCAGTGCGTCGTGATTGGATCTGATACGACGGGTTGAAGTTCCTTGCATTATCACCCAGTTACCGTAGCGTGTTGCAGACGAAGACGGCAGGCATTTTCAGTGGAAAATTCCAAATGCATTGATCCCAGATTTTATTAAATATTTTCCCCCCGTCGGTCCCCTGTCGCTGATTAAAGCCGATGAACGGAGGTGAACGGCGTCGCTCGTGGCGGGGGAGAAGCGCCGCCTCAGAAGCGCCGCTGAGACTGGTCGGGGTTGTTTGTTCAGCGTGAAAGGAGCGGAATAAGTGTCACTCGGTGGGGCGTTCAGGCGCTGTGTTCGGAGGGGAGAGGGAGGCGGGCGCGACGTACTCGGCGCATATGGTTCATCTGTTGTGGTGTGTGTGTGAGTGTGCGTGTGTGTGCGTGTGTGTGTGTGTTGTGTGGTGTATGTGTGTGTGTGTGTGTGTGTGTGTGTGTGTGTGTTCAAAGCGGAGCAGGAATGGGTGTAATGTGCCTGCTGTCTGAGACCATGCAGATGCTCTGCAGTGATTATTGTCGATATATATAGTAATATATATATATATATATATATATATTATATATATATATATATATGTGTGTGGTTGTGTGTGTGTGTGTGTTGTGTGTGTGTGTGTGTGTGTGTGTATTTATGTATGTTTGCATTGTGTGTTTATTTGTTTGTTTCTTTTTGCGTTGCGAAGTATAGATCCATATATAACGAAAGAGATATATGTTTAGAGAATTTTGTGGATTCGGCCTTTCTTCATACATTTGGTATTTTAATCAATTTTGACCTCAGTTGTAGTAATTTATGTTACTAGGGAAAATGCATACACATTAATGCAGCAACATACACAAACGAAGCTAGATAGGTGGATAAAATAGACAGATGGAGAAATATGCTCACAAGGTCTTATGTGTGAAGATTTTTAAGAACTAAAGAGAATAGGGCAAACAGTGAAACGTGAGATATAAATCCCGTAGAGTTTTGTACGGTTTTTGTGTGTTTGTCTGGCTGTCCGTCTGGCTGTCTGTCTGTCTATCTGTTTTGTGTGTTTATATGCGTGTGTATATATTGAATGCCGTCGCTATGGAGTGGGGGAAAGTTTTATTTTCGTGTCTTGGCTCTGGTCAAGTTTTTCAATACTGTGAAAGGGATGTAATGGTGGCACATACAGTTACATGTGCGTGTGTGCTTTATTATATATATATATATATATATATATATATATATATATATATATATATATATATATATATATATATATTATATATATATATATATATATATGTAATGTATGTATATATATATATAATATATATATATATATATTATTTTATGTGTGTGTGTGTGTGTGTGTGTTTGTATGTGTGTGTGCGTGTGTGTGTGCGTGCGTCGTTGCGTGTGTGACCCGGCCGACTCGCCTCCCGGCAACCCCTGCCCTCTCGCCCCCGTCTCGTTCAGTCGCAGAAGCGTTTTAAAGCGAGTCGCTCGACTTCGCCTCGCTCGCACGTTCGCACACGCATTCATCCGCAGGCATTAGGCGCACATGGCACATCGCTCGATCGTCCCTGCGAAGATAAGGGATGTTTTCTCGGGGGGGGGGGGGGTTGACGTCACCATGCACGTGGAAAACCCAGAGGCTGAATGGCCGTGTGATTGTTTTCCGAGTATTTTGCAACGTTCTTCTCCTTCTCTTTTTTCTTCTTCTTCGTCTTATTCTTCTTTCGTCTATTCTTTTTCTCTTTGTTCTTCTCCTTTTTTTCTTCTTCTTCTCTTCCCTCTTCTTTTTCTCATTCTTCTTTTTCCTTCTCCTCCTTCTTTTTTCCCTCTTCTTCTCCTCTTTCTTCTTATCCTTATTCTCCCTCCCCTTCTCATTCTTATTCTCCTTCTTATTTTTTCCTTATTCTCCTTCTCCTTCTCCTTTCTTCTGCGACCCGAGGTAGACACACGTGCTGCCTGGTAGACGTTAGACCAAGGGCGAGAAAAAGAATAGAAAGAATGTGTTGGCACGAGGCAAAGAATGTGTTGCGTAAGAATTTTACTTGTGTGTTTCAAGGATCTCGCGTGTTTGTTGTTTGGTTTGTCGTTTTCCGGATGTTTTTATGTATAATTTTTATTTTATTTATTTTTTATTTATTATTTTTTTTTTTTTTTTTTTTTTTTTGGGGGGGGGTTATTTTGGGTTGTACGTAAGTGAAGATGTAGTTGTGGTATATCCTAAATTATTCTCTCTGTCTGTCTGTCTGTTCTTTTCTCTCTCTCGCTCTCGCTCTGTGTGTGTGTATGTGTTCATTCTCTCTCTCTCTCTCCCCTCTGCCTCTCTCTCTCCCTCTCTCCCGCTCTTTCTCTCTCCCTCCCCCCCCTCCCCCACTCCCTCTCTCTCTCTATTTTGCTACATCCTTTTCCTCTTCTTCGCCTCTGTCCATGTCCACCTCTCCATCCTCCATTTCTTCCTTTTCCACCCTCTCCATCTTCCTCTCTCTCTCTCTCCCTTTCTTCCCGCCTTTCCCCTCCCTCTCCACCTATCTTCCTCCTCTTCTTCCTTCCCCTTCCTTTCCATCCTACCCCCTCCATCCCCATCTATCCTTCCTTCCCCTCCCTCTCCCCTCCGTCTCTCTCTCTTTCCTTCCCCTCCCTCTCCCTCCCCCTCCCCATCTCAATTTCTTCCTCCTTCTACCCCTCTCTCCCTTCCTTCACATCCCTTTCTCTCCATTCCCATCTCTCTATCTTCCTTCTCCCTCTCTCTTCCTTTCTTTCCATCCCTCCCCATCTCTCCTTCCTTTTCCTTCTCTCATCCCTCCTCCTCTATTCATCTTCCTCCTCCCCCCTCCTTCCCATCTCCCTCTCTCCTTCATCCCCATCTCTCCCTTCCCCCTCCCCATATCCACCCCCGCCCTTCCCTATCTCTCTCCCCCATCTCCCTTCCCCCTCCCACTCCCTCTCTCCCTTCCCTTTCCCTCCCCATATCTCCCTTTCTTCCCCATCTCCCCTCCCTCTCTCCCTTCCCCATCTCCCCCTCTCTCCACCATTCCTCTCAGCCTCCCCCTTTTCCCCTCCCTTCCCTCTTCCCATCTCCTCCCTCTCCCCATCTCCCCTCCCTTCCCTCCCTTCCCCCATCTCCCCTTCCCCTCCCTCTCTCCCTTTCCCTTCCCCTCCCCCATATCTCCCTCCCTTCCCCTCCCTCTCTCCCTTTCCTTCCCCCCCCCTCCCCCCTCCCCCATATCTTCCTCCCTTCCCCCATCTCCCTTCCCTCCCTCTCTCCCTTTCCCTTCCCCCCCGCCCTCCCCTCCCCATATCCCCCTCCCTTCCCCATATCCCCCTCCCTCTCCCCATATCCCCCTCCCTTTCCCCATCTCCCCTCCCTTTCCCTTTCCCTTTCCCCATTCTCCCCCTCCCTTTCCCTTTCCCCTTCCCCTTCCCCCCCTTTCCCTCCCTTTCCCTCCCCTCTCCCCAACCGCCCGCCACCCCGCTTCCGCGGCGCACTATCCAGGGTCAGCTGTATATTGATTCCGCCGCCGTGTGTGTCCTTCACTGCCTCGTTCTGTCATCTCCTCTTTAGTCCGCGTGCTGCTCTGTCTCCCTTTTCGCTCTCGTGTTTATTTGTTCGTTTGTGTCCTGGTTTTGTTTTGTTTGGTCTTTGTTTTGTTTTTGTTTGTCTTTGTTTTCTTTGTTTGTGTCTTTGTTTCTTGTTTGTTTGTTTTCTTTTCTTTTTGTTTGTATGTAGATTCACACGCATACGTATGTTGACACATGCATGTACGCATACAGATAAACACGTGCACACAAAAAATAAGCAAAATAATAAGATAACACACAAAAATAAGCACACGATAAGATAAACACAAAAATAAGCACACGATAAGATAAACACACAAAAATAGACATATAAATAGGTAAACACGAAAATAAAACACACAATTAAACATTCACAAAAACTAGACGCAAATAAGTACACACAAAAATAAAACACACACACTCAATATACACAAAAATAAAACACAAAAAAAACACACACACAATAGACACAAAAACACACACATAAATAAACACAATTAAACACAAAAAACTCACAAAAAAAGTTTAGGCCGCTTTTCCCTTTATGTTTTAACGTTGATCCGGAACATCCGAGTTCAGTGACCTGTATTATATAACGCTGCTTCGTGAGGAAAGCAAGTGATGCCCTGATTTTTCCGGATCAAATGTCAGAGGTTTAGCGAGGAAGATTAGAGGAAAATCTGAGAGAAAAGATACGAGGGGGAATAGGGAGGAATGGGAGAGGTTTTGGGTTATTGGTGGAAGATTAGAAGGGGTTTGTGTGTGTGTTGGGGGTTGGGGTTGTGTGTGGTGTGTGTGTTGTGTGTGTGTGTGTGTGTTTTGGGTGTGTGTTTGTGTATTGTGTCCATGTGTGTGTGTGGTGTTTGTATTGTGTCCGGATGTGTGTTGTGTGTGTGTTGGTGTGTGTTCATATATGCATGTATCTATATATGTACGTTTACGTATATGATCTGTGTGTAGATACAGCAGATAAACAGATAAACAAAACACTTTCACCTTCTAAATAAGTACATGTATTCTTCCTGCAAAACCTTCAGATCAATCTTGACATCATTACCCCCCCCCCCCGCCCCTCATACCCCCCACCCCACTCCTCCCCAAGCATCCTTCATCCTTCGGACAGCAGGATGTGCTTGCAGCGGCGGAACGCGCTCTCTTCCCTTCCGCTCCAGCAGGCAGCAAGCGCAGGCAGCGGGGCGGGATGGCGGTCACCTTCATGGCGGTGTTAGGAAGAAAGGCCTCGATTTTTGTTTCTCGTTTTTTTTTTTTTTTTTTTTTTTTTTTTTTTGTATGCTCGGGGGGAAGGGGTGGGGTTAAGGGGGGGGGGGGGAAGGATGGGGGAGGGGTGGAAGCGGGGAAGGGGAATGGGTGGAGGGGATATAGGGAGAGGAAACGCGTGGGAACACTCACGCGCTTAGAAACATATAGAAACGCATATCTATATAGGCTCGAGAACGTATGCACGTACCTACCTACCTGTCTACACAAGCAACGTACACGTACACGCACGCACACGCACGCACGCACGCACGCACGCACGCACGCACGCACGCGCACGCACACACACCACACACACACACACACACACACACACACACACACACACACACACACACACACACACACACACACACACACACACACACCACACAACCACACTAACACTAACATTAACACTAACACGAACACTAACTCAAAGTCATTCACTCTCTCTCACCCTTCCTACCTCTTTTATTTTTTCTTCCCTCCTCTCCCTTTCCTCCCCCTCCCCCCCCTCCCCTCCTCTCCTTCACCCCCACCACGAGAAAATATTTAGAAGGAAGTTAACCTTTCTCATTAAGACACAAAGAACAGTCGATTGGAACGTCTCTTTTACAGGAAATTAACCTATTTTTTCTCGCATTCTTCTCTTTTTTTTCTTGTTTTTTTTTTTCTTTTTTGAATAACAGTGAAAGGAAGAATTAATAACGGTGAAAGGAAGAAATGCCACTCGTTTTCAATGGCGGGAAATAATCACGTGACTGAATGAAAAAGGCTTTGAGGAAATGGATGTATCGTGGTATTGATGACATTTACAAGGTTAACGAACGGTGCAAACTTCTCATAGATCAGTAGAGCAAAGAGAAACTTGTGCTCTGTTATTTGTTATTTGGAGAAGAAAACGAAGTTCACCTTTGGAACATTACGTTTTCTTTGTTTTGATTGGATGGTCTTCGGAAGAGGAAGAAAAGTGTTTTGTTGTATCGCAAACCGTGAGAGAAATGGTTATCGTTAATGGCTTGTTTGGGATATGTTTTGTCTGTTTGTTTTTTTTTTTTCTTTCTTTCGTTTCTATTCTTTCTCTCTATTTAGTTTGTATTTTTCTCCACACCACACGTCTGTGTGTGTGTGTGTGTGTGTGTGTGTGTGTGTGTGTGTGTGTGTGTGTGTGTGTGTGTGTGTGTGTGTGTGTGTGTGTGTGTGTGTGTGTGTGTGTGTGTGTGTGCATAACAATATAGCAGTAATAGATGGACAGATGGAATATGTTTACACACACCAATCTGTGCAAGATAACCTGTATTCGTTCCCTCCGTACAGCTGTTTGCTCGCTTGATTAACGGCCGATTTCTGTTTGTTTCAGAGTGTTTGTCAACCGAAGCCTCCACTTGGAGAAGATCCGGTTCTATGGCTTCGATATGGACTACACGCTGGCGGTGAGTAGGCCTGCATTTTATTGAGATATATTTTCAAACACACACACACACACACACACACACACACACACACACACACACACACACACACACACACACACACAACACACACACACATGCATTTATATATTATATATTTTTTTTTCGTTATTTTAAGATATATCACTCGTTGCACCATCTTTGGCGTTTTTGTTAGACAGGGAGGTTGCGTTGGAAAAAATAAGGGTTTAGAGAATTTAGGATAGGTTTGAGAAATAAAAACAAATTCAATGATAGTTGGCTTTTCCAGAATCAATGTAGTTTACTTAAATTTACAGTTTCTTTAGGAATTATCGAGTAAGATAAAGTAGTAAGTAAAACTGGATTTTCTCTCACATTTTAAACGTCGTTTTTTCGACTTTTAGTTTATTGGGAATGATGTCTTTGCCCTTCAACATAGGTAGTTACGTTGAAAGCAAGTTGAAATTGTGCCATTTATTTTTTTAAGAAGGCAAGGGCGGCAGGAAATTAGGTTATTGATGTCAGAAAGTTTTCTCTCTATTTTGCCCCACTTTGATGTTGCATTCGTGTTGACACAAAATGGGTGCAGCAAGATTAATAACGTTATATATTTTATTCTCTTATATGCATTATTAGGATTCCAATTAGATATCTTCTTGGAATTACGTTGTTTTTAATCATAGCGGGTAAAGATGCATAAAGTTTATTGTTACATGAATCAAAGTTGTAGGTTTTATCCAAACATGTGTCATAATTATGTACGGTCGGTAAGAGGCTACGAATTCTAACGTTAAGGTTAATTTTATAAATCGATAGTAACTGTAAATACGGCTGTGTTCTTAAATAGTCTGTGTATTTAAGACCGCCTATAACATATGTCAGGCCATCTGTCAGGCTATTTTAAGAGGGGGATTTATGATAAGAGATATAAATAGATATATGCTTTGATGTATAGTGTAATTTGGAACTGGGCCTATAATTAGTGGATGTGATATATGTAATGCATTAATATACGCACACACACACACACACACACACACACACACACACACACACACACACACACACACACACACACACACACACACACACACACACACACACACACGGCACAGACTAACGCGTTTCATTATAAATGCATACTGATCAGCTTACACTTGTGAAGAGTCGAGAAAAACCTTTCTGATTTTTTTCGCCCTTCTTCGCCAGAGTACAAGTCTCCCCAGTACGAGACCCTGGGCTTCAATCTCCTGAAGGAAAGGCTCATCACCATAGGATACCCTGAGGAGATTAAGGAGTTCGAGTACGACCCCACCTTCCCTACCAGGTAAGAAACGTTGTGTATGTTTTTAATAGAAATATTTATGAGTTATTTACTGCGTCGTGCGCGTATCTCTAGGCCGGTGGTGGTGAGGCGCCACGGTTAATTAAGGCGCCGTAAATATTAATTCTTATGCCGAGTGGGGTCGCGTGGCCCGTCGCCAGCCGCGCCCCCTCCCTGTCGGCGCGTCGCAGTAAGGGCGCGCGTGGTAACTGTAGTGACTGTAGACTGTAGGTTGTAGACGGGTAATTTACGAGGCCGCTTCAAGGGAGAACTTCGTAAAATTCTTGTAAAACTTAGCATGGATTGGGTTTGGGGATTAGCAGCAGCGCAGCGAAGAGGATTTGCCATTCGTTGCATATTTTATGAGAATCTTGAGTATTTGAAGTTTCGATAGGATGGACTAGAATATAAATGCGGTTATTTCTGTGACGTGGATGAAAGAAGGAAAGAAAGAGCGTAACAAGCGCTCTCCAACGAGATGTTTATCCAACACAAGACCGAAAATTTAAGCCAGGGCCGCTTTTCTTTTCTCTCTTCCTCACTGACATAAACTCATTACCAGCCCCACCAAGTCCCAAGTCCCGCGAGGCGAAGGTCACACGCCCACAGCCCGCGACGTGCTCAACAGAGGCAAGACGGTGCCATACGGGGGAGATCGGTGGCATCCTTGGAGCACGAATTACTGCCTGGTGATGACTTGTTTGCGAGGCTCATTGGCAGTTCTCTTCCGACGGTGATTCAGCGAGGTCGTTACCGGGATTTAGATGACGATCAGGGAGATTTGGACGATTGGCTTGCTGTCCTTCACATCAGGCGTTTTAAAAGGACTGGATTACTTTTCTCTCTCTCTCTCTCTCTCTCTCTCTCTCTCTCTCTCTCTCTCTCTCTCTCTCTCTCTCTCTCTCTCTCTCTCTCTCTCTCTCTCTCTCTAACGATACCTCACTCGACTTCTAATAGAGTAATGGAGATGTGTAAGAGAGTTCAAATTCAAATTCAAATTCAAATACTTTATTCCATTAATTACAATGCGTATTCTCTTTACATATAAGGTGTTTACACAATGCAATAGGGTGCTATGAACAAAATTACACATAATACTACTATATGTGATTGAAATGTGCTGGGCTTGATGTTTATACGCCTGATGTTGATACTTCAGTAGATGTTCTTTCACTTTTGTTTTAAATGTCTTTTGGTTGGAAATATTTCTTATATTTAGAGGGAGAGAGAGAGAGAAAGAAAGATTGTCTCGACTTCATTAAAGATAAAAATAGAGATATGAACAAGATTTAAGAGTGAATCTCCTCTCGACTTTATTTAAAAGTGTCTTCGAGATGTTGACTCTTGCCCTCCTTCGGGCGCTGATGGAGCGGGAACGACCACCGGCAAAGATGTACACAAACCCGGAGATGCAGATGGTATGTGCGTCGTGCGTGGACCCCCCCCCCCCCTCCATCTCCACCGTTGGCGCATCTAATTAAAGCACGAGTTGATTTTTTTTTCAAAAGGATTAAAATGAATAAATAGCGCGGTTTCAAAATAGAGCAAGAGTTGATTAGAGAGAGAGAGAGAGAGAGAAAGAGAAAAATGAATAAATAGCGCTGTTTCAAAATAAGCACGGTTGATAGAGAGGAGAGAGAGAGAAGAGAGAAAGAGCAAAATGAATAAATAGCGCGGTTTCAAAATAATGCACGAGTTGATTAAAAAAGAAAAAGAGAGCTAAATGAATAAATAGCGCGGTTTCAAAATATACCACGGGTTGAATTTTAAAAAGGAGCAAAATGAGTAAATTGCACGAAAAAAAATAATAATAATTGCACAATTTCATAATAAAGCACTAGTTGATTTTCAAAAAGATGGCAAAATTAATAAATAACACGGTTTCAAAATAAACATGGTCGATAACGTTAGCAAGTCATGTGGGGAGCTGTGTGTTCGGATGCGCACAGGAATCGAACGTGTGATAGGAAAAGCGCGGGAGAGAGGGAGAGGAGGAGGGAGGAGGAGGAGAGGAGGGAGAGGAGGAAATGAGGGGTGGAGGAGGGTGGTGGGGGAGGGGAGGGGTGACACGTCTCTCTTGGAACTGTGTAGGCGTTCAGTCTTTTTTTTTCTTTTTCTTTTTTCGTGGTTATTTTCTCTTCGGATTTTCCATTATCTGCGCATTATGTGGGGTGGGAAGTTTTATCTTCGTATTTGAATGTTTGTTTGTTTATGTTTTTTTCCTATCTCTTTCTCCGCAGTGTGTTTTGGATTTGAATAGGAAGTGCAGCTGTAAAATACGTGGAGTAAATCGTAGTATACAAGTTGGATGAGAGAGAGGGAGAGGGAGGGGAGGGGTGGGGAAGGGGGGGTGGGAGTTCGGATTGGGTTTAGTTCTTGGAAGAGTCGATGGAGGGGAAGATTCAGTCCTCCGTCGCTAATTTGATTATTTTAATTTTCTCCGTAGTTTACTCTCTCTCTCTCTCTCTCTCTCTCTCTTCTCTCTCTCTCTCTCTCACTCTCTCTCTCTCTCTCTCGCTCTCTCTCTTCTCTCTCTCTCTCTCTCTCTCTCTCTCTCTCTCTCTCTCTTCTCTCTCTCTCTCTCTCCTCCTCTTCTTCTTTCCCTCCTCCTCCTGCTCTCTTTCCTTTTTTTTTTTTCCCTTCCTTCTCCTCCTCCTTCCACACATCTCTCTCTCTCTCTCTCTCTCTCCTTCTCTCCTCTCTTCTCTCTCTCTCTCCTCTCTCTCTCTCTCTCTCTCTCTCTTCTCTCTCCTCTCTCTTCTCTCCTCTCTCTCTCTCTCTCTCTCTCTCTCCTCCCTCTCTCTCTCCCTCTCTTTCTCTCTTGTCTCCCCCCCAAAAAACATCGAAAATCCACATCCATAACTTCCTCTGACACTTGCTCTTGATGTCTCGCCAGATGATCGTTCGTTCGCTCCAGTACGTTCGCGTAGATCATCCCTTCCTGATAACATCTCGAGAAAACAAACGTCTCCATTTATTTGACGAAGATGAAACTATTCATAGGTATCTCTCGCGGTTAGTTGCTTCGGCGAGTTGGAACGAATGCGCGACCTTCCATCGACACATCTGCGCCAGGTGTTGATTTTTTGTATGCGTTCCTTGAGGGTGAGGGGGCTGAGGGGGGGGGGGGGTATGTGAATCGCTTGTTTTGATACATTTCTTGCTTGCTTTTTAAAGATTATATACGTA
>NW_020868857.1:700312-710312 GCF_003789085.1 Penaeus vannamei
TAGAGGCTAATGTTATATTGTTTCCAGGTTGCAAGATATGCCGACCTATATGCTTCAACGCTACTTAATTTGATCTACTATCCATTCAGCTATATGTTCCGTGCCCCTGCAATGTTGGTAAGTTGATCTTTTTTTTTATGATTTATCTCCAGGAAGACCATATTATGATAATTTGGTAGATGCTTTGATGCATGCATACACACTTAAAAGTGTAAAATTAATTGGCACCTTTGATGTGAAAAAAAAAGTTTATTATGCTAAATGGCAGTGCAGTCTGGATATCTATACACTTTATATGCACTGCGTGTAATCATGAACACTATATACATGTTAATGCAATATAGATTTTGCATTTTTTTATGCTTGAGAATGCAAGGTTACAACATTAATAAAACTAGCAAGTACTCTACTTTCTTGTTCTCTGTTCCCTCTCATCTCTCTCCCTCTACCAATCTGTTTAAGAATGATTAATGTTTAAATGCAATGGATAAAGTTCTGTATTTTAAGATAAGAATTTTTTATTGTAGATGCCTCATGAGTCCACTGTAGCACACGAGCAACGCTTCCAAGTTGGTGATGGTCCAGTATCCACAAGATCACGTGCTTCCAGTGTCCAAGTAGACAACCCAGATAACCTCCAGTCCAAGAGACCAAAGGTAAGGAGACATTTTCTGCTTATTTTCTGGAGCTCATCCTTTTACTTTATTTTTTTTATTTAAGTTACCAGTGAAGATGTGTAACCTTCACTGTTGTGTTTATACACTGGACTTTCTCTGCAAATTGTCATACTGTCTTGTCTTCTTGTTCACCAGATGAAGCTAGTGATTATGTTCTTGTGATACATATCATGGAATAACTAAAAAGAGTATTATTATAATACTTTTTACAGTATGGAAAGAGAATTAGCTTTTTGTGATTTATTAGTCCTCAGAGTTAATTTGACACTTTCCACATTTTTCAGATCTTAGAGAGAGCTCAGTCACTGGTGCCTCATGCGCGGGCAGAAACACCAAAACGTGTCACTCATTACCATGATGAAGATGACTCAGAGGAAGAAAGTGACAAATCTTCTTGAATATATTCTGTTATTCAGTAAATATTTTGTTGGTTTTTGGATTTATTCTGTAGGGGAGTAGTTACGATAAATTTGCTAGTGGGTTTTATTTATTTATTTTCTGAATGGGTTATGTAAAAGTGGGAGAAAAGGACTGTAATTTTTGTCCATCACTGAGTTTATATAAAGAAGTGTTTTGTCCTGTGGATGAGGATAATTCAATGCCAAGGATTCTTTTTATATTTCTTTGAACTTGAAGTGAAAATGAAGCCTCTGTAATCATTTATAGCTGGTTGCACAGATATTATGTGAGTTTTTATTCTGAATATATGTATACATTTTTTTTCTCTTTTAGAATGGGCTGTGTATAACATTTGGCAGTTCCTGGAATGACAACTAAGGAGTTTTTCATTAGGAATAGAAAATCACAAATACTAAATCATTTAAAAGATTTTTTTCAGGAAAGGTGCTTTATCAAAAAATATCATTACTTATGCACATGAGCCATTCCTTATGAAATGTTAATATTTAAAGGAGTTTTATTGTGCATGAACACTTTTTGAATTACTGAAGTGATAATATATAGTAATCTTAGGTAATATCTATACATGCCTTTTAGTATGTAGTTGAATATAGGATTTCTTGCCTTCACTAACTGATTGCATCCAGTTATGATTCTTCAGAACATGAGATTGACCTACAATCCAGACTAGCAATAAGTTTAGTCCTTGTAATATTTTATATTCAAATCAAGTGTGAAAGCGATGAATAGGAATAGGAATATCTAATGCACCTTTTGGTACTCACAAGAAGGATGCATTTATATGGTGCATATATGATCATACATGGTCATTTTTCATGTGTAAATGCGACAGATATTCTCATTATATCGTGTTCAAGTCAAGTAGGATAGATATACTAAGGAAATAGGCTGTGCATGTTTTCAGAATAGGAACAGGAACATCAACATTTTAGATAATAACATTATCATAGAGGCTTAGGTATAGAAGAAAATATCCCTTATGGCATATTGGGCAGTTCTGAAACAGTCGGTGAATCTGTTTAAGAATCAGTTAGTTTTAATCAAGATGCAGAAATTAAATTGTATACTGTACAGCATGGAAGTTTTATGTTTAAAAAAAATTAAGTTTGTATATACTATAGCTTCAGATGTTTTATAGCACATTTTATCAAGAAACTGTATAGTCTGCTAATGCATTCCAGTATTGTTGTATTAGATAACCTTAGACTTTTTAATATTTCCTTTTTTCTTTTTTTCTCTATAAATGTGCTGACAGATGTTAATTATTCTTAATTAACATTTCTGAACATGTTTCTAAATATTTGGCATTTTTGAAAACCTGATACACATCACTCTTTAATCAGTTTCTTGAAAATTTGTGAAGCCTAATAACAAAGTTGGATTTTGTATAGTGATGTGTATGTGATTATAAATTAGATTCATAAGTTTGTCTATGCTCTTTTGTGTATTCTCATGTGGGTGAAATTTGTTACAGTATTTTTGTGACATTTTGATAAATGTTGCATTTTTAATCAATCTCTCTCCCATACTATAATTGACATCTTATATAACACTGCCTTGAAACTTCTGTGATGGAAAGTATGTAGTAGTGAATGGAGAATCATTATACCTAGCTCAAAACAATCCTTGCACCATTAGCAACTTCTTTTATACTTTGATATGTGGATGTTTAGCATTTAATAGGAGATTACATATGTAAATCAACCTCATGTTATTTAAATGCATACTTACATTAATTGCTCTCACAGTGGATCATTCTTTAATTTGAAGCAAAAATATAGTTAGTATTACAGTCTTTGTATGAAAACAATTGCTTTATATATTGAATGGCAGTACCACTGCAGTTTATCTGGTGATTTTTAAATATAGGAAAATATGGCAGATAGCAAATAATTGTTTCCCTGTGATGCAGAGTTTCAATATTTCTTTTAATCTTTGTTTCTTTTTTTAATTAAGGAGAAAAGTAACATTTGACAGTACATTAAGTGAATATAAGGCAGACATTGCAGGTTCTTTTACTAAGGTTAAGATGATGAACATTAACCAAACATGCCCCCCTTCCTTTTTATATTGGAATATTCAGTAGAAAAAACTGTCCCAAAAATCATAAATCTATGCAAAGTGGATTAAAATATAGATTTGTATAGTTTAATTTAGTGATTTAGTACTTTCAGGTATTCATGTGTTCATGATTTGCTAACAAGTACATAGTTTATTTTGTATCATAGTGATTTTTTTATTTAAATCTGTAATATAGTGGACCAGGAATTAATTTTTTTGTCTCATATATGAATGCTGCATGAAATAAAAATACAGTATCAAATATTGTTTTATGTCCATGTGTCACTCCTAACAGACATTTATGCAACAGGGAACAGGATCATCTTCATTCAAATGGCATATATGAAAATTTATTGGTCTTAAAATGTATGTATATTTTACATTACTTTGGCTTGAAATTTCTTCCATAAGCTCTAGAAGGCTCCCAAAGTGAGATATTTGCACATTTTTCCATCATTGGGCCTGAACTTTCTCAAAGGGTCCCCTTGAATATTTTATACTTTCTTTTGGCATGGTCTTTTTCTTGAATCCTGGAGAAGGGCCAAACATTTTTGTGACAATCATTTCACAACAGTATAGCCTTTCTGGTAGGGTATATGCCATGTCCCACCCACTTGCTTGCTAGAGTGAGTCATGACGTGTATACATGTCATACATCATTATGTCACGACCGCTATAGCCACATTTGTTAATAAAGAGGCATATGTATTTTTTAGATACAAATTTTTCTCACAAAAGGTCAACAAAAACCCCTCCTACTTTTCTTTGAGAGATGCTTGAGAAGACCCTATCCCTGAAATATTAAGAGATGGGAGCTTTTGTATAATTTTGGCTCAACTTTCTCCCATTCACTCTTTTTTTTTTCTTCCTTTCTTTTGAATGAGAATGAAAATATAACAGAATTGTTATAAAAATTATATCTAGTACATTCTCTTAATATTTTATATCAGATATTTTAATTATCTAAGAGTGATTTAATGTTATCTGAAGGCTGCATTATTTTTTTACTTTTATGTGGGGAAAAAAATTAATAAAGACTATTTCAGTCAGAACTTCTGATGAATATGTACAATTTTTATCAAAGTTTCAATATAATGCTAAATGCATTGATGTATACACAAGGGTATTATATACATTTTATTTTTAGTGAAGGGGGAAAAAATGAAATATAGTGCCAGATTACATTCAGAATTACAGTGAGTAGGAAGTTTGTTCAATTTTTTTTCTCTCTCTCTCTAGACTATTCTCATAAAAACATGAATTTTGGTATACATCACCAGATTGTACAGAGATAAATATTTTGCTTTACTCTTTCCCTTATTTTACTCAAGATGTATCTTTTTATCACTGAAGATGAGACTGGACTCCTTTCAGGAAGAACGGATTATGCATTGTCCAATCCACTGGTCTTAATTTTTGCATATTTTTCTGGTAAATTCATATTGTTAATTTTTATGGAACTGCATACTTTTTGAGAACTATAGCAAGATTTGAATTTACGAAAAGACTTTTCTGAATGGAAAGAAAAATTATACGTTCAAGGCACCTTATTTACAACTATTTTCTTTTCACATTTTCTATTATGAACTTTAAACTATGGGACAAATATTTTAAAAGATACCGAATATTAAACTAAAATCAAATGGGTAAGACTATAGGATATAAAAATTGAAAATGCTGCTAAAAGTCAAGTAGGAAAAAGCAGATTGTCTCCTTTAACAAAGTTTCATGTGGTAGTATGCGAGAAAGAGAAAATTACTTTGAAAACTACCTAACAATAGCATTATGGAGAATCACTCAAAAAATACAAACACAAGATTTTATTTACAGAAAAGTTTAATCACAAATGGAGTACATATGAACTTATTTTTATATGAACATTGTTATGTAACAAAACAATGCCTTGATTAGGATTTTTTCTTTATTTTTTCAATTTTTGGATGATTAGCTGGAAACAACAAAATACCATCATCAAATATGTACTGCACATATATGTGTCAAAACACTAATCAAAGTGAATTACAACATATAAAGGTAAGCTACAGAGACCTTTGATTTCTTAATAAAAAATTATATTTTGTTGGGAGAAAAAGTACTTTGAATGGTAATAAAATGTAACTTCTAGAGAAAGTTTAAAAATTTCCATTTAAAACCAAGCCTTTAAGGCTACAATATCTCTACAGCAGAGAGTTCTATATCTATCTGTTCAGTCACCAAAAAACATTTATTCCTGGAAAATGAAGCTTCACCAGGATGAGTAGTAACAACTAAATACTATCTGAAGTAATAGCAATGTATTTATTATGTGTGCAATATTTTATGGCTAGCAATACACTTACCTATATGAATGCTTACTACATTCCTTATTCCTGCATCAGTTATACAATTCAGGTACCAGTTTCTTCTATCAGTTTTCTCATGCGGCAACAACAAAGGTTTCCCCCCCTTCCTTCATAAATAAAAATATTAAGTCCATACACAGAAGTAAGTAAGTAATAATGACAAGAAAATAAATGTGCTAGACATCAAAGGTCATATAGCAGAAAATACAGAAAATAATAAATATATGAATGAACAAATCCAGTTACATTTAGCTGCAATATTGAAGTCCAAAAAATATATATATATATTTATCTCTACTACTTCATTTGGTATTTTAGAAGCATTTTATGAGACTAAAATAAGATGTATCTGGAAAACAAACATTTTTCAATCAGTTTCTTTTCACTGAACTAAAAAATATTGAAACAGTTTTAAATAATATTAACTTTGCAACTGCATGTTACATGCTGAAAAGGCATATCTAAATGAGTGTATTAAATTTATATCATTAATAAAGGCCAGTGCACTAGAGAATGTACTATATTCCCATGCTTGTAAGTTAAAAAATTAGCAAAAACAGCCTGATCTTAGCTAAAACTCCTGAAAATTGCACCACAATCAAATGTACTTGTTCAACAAAAAGTTATAGTGTGTGTGTATAATGAAAATTTAGCAATGTTTGTAATACAGCTAACAGAATCCACACCATGCATTGATATTTGCACTTAATAAAGAACTTCAGATACTACACTTGCATTAATAAGTGCATACATAACATAGAATTTTGAGAATCAGTAAGGCTTCCTTATACATAGATCATGCAGTCACAGAAAAACAATAGGGTAGTTCCTAGTTTAACCATGACCAGCTATTTGCCAAATAACCTTGTCATGTATGGCACCACATACTACATCTTTCATGCTTAATTTCCTGTTTGTTTGTTAATATACCTTGGTCTTATTTTAAGTGATTTCAGTTCACACTTTATTCAACTTTTGAGCAATGCAGATAGAGAGAATCAGAGAATGTTTACAGATTAACTCAAAGGGATTAATGTAATGGATCATTGATTGCACCAAATATATCAAGTCTGCTATTCAACAATACCTCTCATGGTGATAATTTACTGCAAGGTGACAATTACTTCTGTTGCAGTGGTAGTGATACTGATCAGTAATAACAAGGGTATGTGGTAGTTCAAGTAAAAGGTCAATATGATTTTGGCTTCATGTTGTGTCTTCGACATTGAGGTGAAATATATAAAAATCTGATAAATACATTGTTAAAAAATATGTAAATATGGTGTCCATCTTTTTGGAGGTTTGCATCTTAACCAGGAGTTTACAGATTAGCACACACTTTTTAATTACTGTATGCTTTCTTAGACATTCCTATTTTCTATGGATCACAATCAAATGAAGGTATTTATTTAAGGATAGGATTTTGACTAGATAAAAAAGAGATTAAGTCAATATTTGGCATTTAGCAGTAAATTATCTGTGCAAATGAACTCTATTAATTATTTGAGAAAATAATAGATGCTTATGCATACGAAAATATAATGCTGAAACTTAAAATATTAATACCTATAACCAAATTCTTTGAGCAGTGATGCAAATAATAGAAGTTAAATGAATTCCTCTCCTGACATTTAAGCAACAGAAATAATACAATTTTAAAATTGTAAAACAAAAACAAAAACAAAAATAGTGTGTAAATTTCACCTGTACAAAATATAAATATCCTGCTTCATTATGACAAACTAACTTGAAATGTCTTTGCAGAGCATATTTAGATAGCAAATGTCTCTCCATCATCATTGGTAGTATAAATAGAACATATCTGTAGCTTTGATGATAAGACCATTATATATACATTTTGTCACAAATTTCTAAAGTATGTTTGAGAAATAAATCCTTACAAGTCTGAGTTAAAATATAACCAAATATATTTTACAAGTTTCCTTCTCTATTTATCTGCTTTCAAAATCAGAGATAAAAGAATAGTTAGAGTGAATTATTCAAGCACAAAAACTATTCATAACACAATAATCTTAACACCTGATACAAATCATCACACTACACAATGTAATTAAAGCTTTTGCTTCAGAGTTAGTAAATAATACAAAAATAATTTTAATATATCTGTAAGGAAACCCTAATGCCAATAACTTTGCTCTTTACATCATAATAGTGTATCAGAAACATTAAAAACATAAAACATGATATCAAGCATTTCTTAAAGAAAAACACTTTAACCAACAGTCACAGTGTCAATGGCACATGTGAACTGCATCCAAATTACAATGTGTAAGAGACAGTTTCACAAATCAACATATAATTTTATAAATATTTTGCAGTTAGCTTTAAATTGATGATACATGAAGTCGCTGAAAAAAAGCCACATCTGATTTCAAGAAGTCTAAGCGTACATCAATGATGTGTATCTATCAAGACTTAAAGGCTTCACAAAAAGAACCATCCAGTTCTGACATGCTCTGTGTTCAACATGTAGCAAATGAAGCTTCTTCTGCACTATAAGACACAAGTTCTCTATCACATATCTAAAACTCTTCTACAACTGACAACATGTAATAACATGACATCAGTGATCAATAAATCTATTTCTTCACTTTAATGGAATGGTCATACCTAATGTAAGATGGCAAGTGAACACTGAAAAAAATCAGCACATGATTAGTCAGTCTCCCTAATAAGCATTAGTGTCTGCTAGCCAAGAAAGATAAACTTTCCCCTTAGCAAAATTGGCATGGGTACAAGAAGAATTCGATGTCATGATTATACAGCAAATCAACATTTTATCTCTTCTTCTACAATGAAGATGAGATAATCACCACAACTATTTTGATTCCAGAATTGGATTACACTGATTCAGATGCACAGACAGCTCAAAATAACAGAGCTTAATGTACATCAACGAGAGGTACCGGTCCTGTACCTGGCAATATATGGCTGGATCTAGTTTCACATTTGTGCAGTTCTTAGTAGGTCAAAAGAGACAAGCATCAGGGACATGACAAGCCTTCGGCCCATGTAAATTTGAGCATACTTTCACCTTCAAAACATGCCAGCTCAAGTAATTAGCTTCTTGTGTTCAGTGAAAAATATCTTGTCAAAAACCATATGAAAAATTCACTCTTCCATAAATCCTGACATTTATATTCAAAGAGTTCTTACTTTTAGATTCATACCATATCAGTTTATAAAAACTTATCTAAAAAAGTTGTAGTATTGTAGAGGGTTGGTGCAATCAATTCTTGAATCTTGTGATACCTTGAGAATCTACACTCAGTGTTGCACACAGAAATATGACAGGTGTTCTTCTTTACCACTGTTTTACAAATTATTTAAGGACACCTCATTTCATGCTAAAAATCATTTTCGAGCATAATGTTCTGAAATGAAATGTTTCCCAGGAGATCAGGTTTGCATATAAATCTTATACCCTTTACTTTATTTCTGTATGGCAAAGTAAAATCAGTTATATAAACAAAGGCTATCAAACCACAAACATACAAAAAGTTTTCCAACACATAATCAGAATCATATTTGAAACAAAGAAATCAAGCAAAAACACTCCAAATGCTGGACTGTCCAATCAATCAACTGCTAACAAATTGGGAAAAAAACAATGAAAAAATTGTAACCATTTCACTCTTACAGTTATTCAAACATTTTCACAGAAAATGTCAATAAGAAATGTACAATAACATGGATTTTCATATCTAAAACAGGGCAGTTTACAACTTCTTATCTATCTAAAGGAACCACATTACAGCAAAATTGTCAAGAAAAGATACGTAACTAACTTGACCGGTACCTATCACTGTGAATCTGGAAGCTACTGGTATGAGCATATTCCAGCAGATGCTACAAGTCTAAATCATTATCCAAAAACTACATTACACTTTCATGTTATATCGTTTATGCTACTTTGTCTGTGCTACATCTGGCATGATATTTTATGCATCACTCAAGGTAATTTGTATCTCTTAAACAAGAAGTATTTGCAAATAACATTTTCTACAGCAGACAAAAACAGCATTTGAATATGGTATGAAGCTCAAAGGGAAACTCAAAAGCTTTCTGTATTACTTGAGAACAGGATAACGTCAGGGAAAAAATTGAAAACTAATCCTCCATTCTACCTATACAGGATGGACCAGTTTTGTGAACAGCATTCAATACCTGTTCACTTCCAATTCAAACTATATAATCATCTGCAACAACATTTGTGCAATACTGCCAAAATGTCATTTCCAAACAAAGTATATTATGACTACTCAGTTCCATACAGATCCACACTATAATGTATAGTATCTGCATCACTCAGGAGTCTGCTAAGCTATCACAGTCTGTTTGTGAATTCTCCATACCATTAACCATCACCTTTGGCTTAGCCACAAAACGTCGGCGGGCTTGTGAGAGTAATTCGGTTTTGCGCTGAGCCAGCATCTGCTCTCGTTCTTGGGGCGATTTGCTAAACCGTCCACCAGCTCC
>NW_020868857.1:715312-717812 GCF_003789085.1 Penaeus vannamei
TCCGACAGAATGTCCATGCCAGAAATTTCTGGATACCTGTTGAGTTTAGTGTAGTCCAGTTAAATTATAGCTTGTTTCCATAATGGAAAATACATGAAAAAATATCAAGTTTGTAACAATAAAATTAAGTGATAGTCAAACACATGCTGTACTTTTTATGTCCATGCATGCTGATTTGCTGTACATATACTGGGAATAGCAATAATCACAAGAGTGCCAGGGCAAAATTAATTTTAACCATGAAAACTTTTCCACCAGCTAATAGAAATTCTAAGAACTCAAAATTACAGTTACATATCTCTTACAAAACTTGTTAAAGAGACAGTTTTCCTATAGCAACTCCTAAAAAAAATATAAATATATATATCACTGAACAAATAATCACCAAGATAAAAAAAAAATCAGAGAAATGGATAGTATTCAATAATTTGAGTGAAAAATATTCCTATCATTACATGAAAATTATGAGAAAAAAACTTTATAATATCTAACCTAATTACAGTAACTAATTCAAATGTTAAGAGTGACCTACAGTATCCTTATCACTTAACACACAGTTGTGGATAATCATCTGTTTCATAAACACAATCTCACGTACAATAAAATAACACACAGAACACAGAACGCACACACACATTGTCTCATACTTACACTCACTCGACACTCACACGAAATCACACACCCACACCCACCGACTCACCCACCCACACCCACATCCACACCCACACCCACACATTATTTCATGTTCAGATATTTACAAGTCTGTTGAAAAGTTTTATTGTGAGAGTTAATGCGCACCAATATTTAAACATGCTGCTAAAGATAAGGAGCTTTGGAAACACTGGATATGAATATTAATACAAACTGGGAGTTAAAGAAACATGTTTCTTTTTTTAACTGTTTATGCCGGGATGGCATGACACACGCTATATTTGCCATGATTTTAGTTTATCAAAAAGAGGATTCCTCAACTTCTTAGTCACCAAGGAATCAATTATTAGTCTTATCTATCTGACCTGTCTATCTTTTTCCTTGATTTTAGGTAAGCTTTTGTATATTTTAATTTCTAGTGTCATGAAAAAATTTGGCTTAAGGGGTGGGTGATGTGAACATGCCATCAGGGGAAAATCTAGCTGTGCGCTGGAGTGATGCCAACTTGCTGTCTTGAGCATTTCTGCTGAAGGTCAGGGTGACAGGAAAGCCTCGCCATGAATACTCAAACCTCTTCTGGGATGATTATACTCATTTGGCATTCAGGAGGGGGCTTTTGCATTATTCCCATCAATAAACGAATATGGAATGTTGTCTCCATGAGCCATGACTGGAAAAGCACCAGCTCTATGGAGGACACCATTTCCATGCTCAACATCCTATTCCTGGTCACTGTGACCAGTGGCACTGGTTATATTATAGAAAATTGAATATTATGAAAAAAAAAAAAAAAATGACACAAATAACAATATATTACTTATTATTATTCTTGCACTGTTATAGATTACCTAGAGAGACGATATGAAGTTTACAAACGAAAAACGGTCTATTACCATCTGGATAAAATAAATTAAGAACATTGTAGTAATCTTACTGTCAATAATAATAACAGTACAAATATCAATAACATGAGTATTTTTGCTTTAAAATGAAGGAATGGGAAATTCAGGTGAGGTGACATTAGCATACTACTTGACTCCTTGGTGACTAAGCAACAAAATTTGTAGCCGTGTACAACTAAATTCACAGTGGGCAGTACATATACCCGCATGCAAAGGGTTAAAAAGGAACCAGAGAGGTCTTTGATTTATCTAGTTTTGAATTGAGCTCCTATGATCTATTGATCCACAGAACTTATGTACAATTTTTTCATATCAATCACTTTCAGTTTAAAACTTTTCTTATTCTTTAAGCATGCATTTCAACTGAGATCTTGATGATGGTTAACTGCAGTACAGCCAAATGCAAAAAAAATTCTAGAAAAACAAAAACAATCTTCTAATTATCAACTTTACACTCAAAAATCACAGCCCTTCATAAACAATACCCAGTCTCTAATGCCAAGTGGACGAGTTATATAATATTCAGAACCAGGAAGACTTCTTCCAGTTACTCATGGAATCTTTAAATTTGACATATAATCTATCTACCTTTTTAAGTATTGGTAGATATAATATTCCTTACACTGAATTTTTTTTTCTTATTCTAACAGTCACATTCATCACATACCATAGTTCAATTCAACTTCTATCTAATTACCAATCATATCATCAAAACAACGCTCTAACGGATAATATACTTTTATTTCAAGGAAAGGTTTTGCAATTACCAAGCTCCCTCAGGCACAAAAGGCAGCTGAACCTCATATGCAACAGGTACACATCTCAGACACGCTAATCTTGAGAAAATTACTCACATGTTCATGAGCTGGAGCACCCTAAGGTAGTTCCTGTGAGACTTGACTTTGTGCTGCAGCTGGTAGAAGAGGAGTCGCAACTGCATACATATC
>NW_020868857.1:730312-732962 GCF_003789085.1 Penaeus vannamei
CAATTGCTACAGCTGTGGTTATGTAATCTCCCTGGTGAATATGTAACTCAAATAGCTGCTGCTTAAAGAGAAAATAAGTATATACTCTCAAAAGTCTTTGGAATAATCTTAAAATTTGCAACATAGTGGAAGATCCCCTCTATGACAGTGAAGATCAAAATTATTCCAAGAACACAGTATTAACACAAATGGTCTACCAATAAATAAATTAACAAATAAATAAAAACATGTTACGTCACCAAAGTCAAGGTTGAAATGTTTAAAACGGATATCAGAACATAGGAATTCCCAAGAAGCTTCATTTCCTGAGTTTGTGAACATAATCAAGACTAAAAACAAGTGGTTGACAGAATACAAAATATAAAGGAATATGAATGATAGGAAAAATTTAAAAGAAAATAATGTAGTTTTTCATAATGCTTGCTAACTTCATTTCCAACAGCTCTTTGTACCTAATACATTGGGTAAATACACACATAAAACAGAGAGACAAATGCCCACAAAATGAGAAAGCAGGCACACAGTAACACATGCCATGACTGTGATTAGTCTATAACAAAAATGATCATAATGAAAACAAAACCATAATGTAGAATAAACTTTACATTGTTGTTACCACTTAAGAGTTACCACTATCTCCATTTACCTTTAGGAGTCACCCACAGAGAGGAACCCTGTTGCACCATCACTCCCCTTGTTTACAGTTCACTCCACCCACCCAGGGCAGAATGTGTTGTGAATAGATTCAAAATCTTTTCTCCTTGTTCTGATTTCACTGCTGTGTTTCTTATACAGAACTGGAGAGTCAAATGCTTACAAAGCTATAATTGTTAAACCCAACAGGTCACAATATACATTTGTTCTTGTTACACTCTGAACTCATTGTACTACTGGCATGATATTGAAGACATATCCATTATGATTTTAGATTATTAATTGTGTTAACCATTTTCCTTTCCTTGAGCACTAAAGCAATCAATGAAATCAGTGCCTGAAATACACACACACATTTTACATCATATTCATTTCTTTGACATAAATTTCTAGATCTAGAATTTCTAGCAGAGCAACCTAGGCTAAGATACTTTTCACAGGCACTATAGGCACAAACATGAATGAAACATTTTAATATCTAGATTTCTGTGCAGCAAATACTAAAATAAAGAGAATGAATTACTGAATAAAGAAAGATGAACGATCTTAGAGCCATTGTGAACTACTACTTTACTACCCAGAAACATTCACTATCATCACTGTAGCACATGAGAAGCGTCAATATAAAAATAGGAACATAAATACAAACTCACTTTTACCAACATCACAGATCACATCATATCATAGTTAAATGTTGTTAAAAACTCTACCTGGGATCTCATATATAGTTAAGCTTCACATTACAGACTGGGTATACAGATACACAGACAGATAAACAGACACACATATAGACAGATGCTTAGATGTGAATAAATGAGGTCTTAATACAATGACAGACAAAAATGAGAATGAAACAGAAAGTACTCTCTTCACGATCCTGCTCCTGATCTGATAAAGGGAGGCCAATGACTTTAAACATGTTCCATTTACAGTCAAGTAACCGTAGCCCCACATTAGAGATGTGACCTCTGACATTTACACTGGGTCCAAAAAATAAGAACAAATATGTAAATTTTCTCAATTTATACTTTTCTTTGCTTTATAAGCTTCTTTTGCTTTTAACATTTCCTCTGATTATTCTTAAATTCATCCACTTTGATGATATGTACCAATATCAATTTTTCTTTATTCATTCTCTGAATCATACACACACACACACACACACACACACACACACACACACACACACACACACACACACACACACACACACACACACACACACACAAATACATACATACATACATACATATATTAATATATATATATATATATATATATTATATATATATATATATAATATATATATAATAGAGAGAGAGAGAGAGAGAGAGAGAGAGAGAGAGAGAGAGAGAGAGAGAGAGAGAGAGAGAGAGAGAGAGAGAGAGAGAGAGAGAGAGAGAGGAGAGAGAGAAGGAGAGAGAGGAGAGAGAAGAGAGAGATGAGAGAGAGAGAGGAGAGAGGGAGAGAGGGAGGAGGGAGGGAGGGAGAGAGGAGGGAGAGAGGGAGGGAGAGAGGGAGGAGAGAGAAGAGAGAGAGAGAGAGAGAGAGAGAGAGGAGGAGGGGAGAGAGAGAGAGAGAGAGAGAGAGAGAGAGAGAGAGGAGAGAGAGAGAGGAGAGAGAGAGAAGAGAGCAGAGAAGAGAGGAGAGAGAGAGAGGAGAGAGAGAGAGAGAGAGAGAGAGAGAGAGAGAGAGAGAGAGAGAGAGAGAGAGAGGGAGAGAGAGAGAGAGAGAGAGAGAGAGAGAGAGAGGGAGGGAGGGAGGGAGGGAGGGAGGGGGGCAGGGAGGGAGGGGAGTGGCGAGACGGAAGGGAGAGAGAGAGGGAGGGAGAGAGAGGAGGGAGGGAGAAGAAGAGATAGAGAGGGAGGAGGAGGGAGAGAGGGAGGGAGAGAGGGGAGGGAGGGAGGGAGAGAGGGAGAGAGGGAGAGAGAGGGGGAGGGAGGTGAGGAGGATGGTATGGAGGGAGAGGAGGGAGGGAGGAGAGAGGAGTAAGAGA
>NW_020868857.1:733062-740562 GCF_003789085.1 Penaeus vannamei
TGGGAGTGGGAGAGAGGAGAGATAGAGGAAGAGGGAGGGTAGGAGGGAAAAAGGAGGGGAGGGAGGGGAACAGATGGCGAGAAAGAGGGGAGCAGGGAGAAGGGAGGGTGGGCAGGGAGAGAGGGGAGGAGGAACGTAGAGAGATGAGGGGCTAACTGGGGCGAGGGCGGGAAGGGAGAAAAAGAGAGAGGGAGGACGTAGTGGTGGACGACTACGGGAAGAAAAGGAGGAGCGAGGGTAGGGATCAACGAGCAGAGAAGAGGGAAGAGAGAAAGAGGGAGTGGAAGAAAAAAATCGAAGAGTTGGAGGACTGACCGTGGTGGGTTGGTGTGGAGAGAAGACGAGGAGCGAGAAGAGAGGTAGTGGATGGCAGTGAGGAGGACAGGGAGGAAGGGAGGAGGAAAGAGTAGGACGTAAGGATAGGAGAGAAAAGGAAAAGGAAATGTGACATGAAGGGCAGCTGTCATGGTATCAGAGGAAATGTGAGGACAAAAAGGGCAAGTAAAGAAGTGAAGAGGGGGAGGACAGAAGAAAAAGGGCGAGAAGAATTGAGGAAGAAGAGGAAGAAACGAGGGAGAAAGAAGGAGAAGGGAGGAGAGTAGGAGGAAGAGAAAAGGGATAGAAAAATGAGAAGGAGGAGGAGGAAGAAACCACAGAAGAATGAGAAGGAAGAGAGAAGAAAGGAGAGAAGAATAAGAAGGAAGACGAGGAGGAAAGGGAGAAGAAGAATGAGAAGGAAGAGGAAAGTGGGAAGACGATGAATAGTCTTAAGCGAAAGAGAATGAGAACAATAAAATGACACAATACGAATCAGCAAGCAAAAAAGAGCAAAAAAACTCCAAGAAGACAAACCCGAGCGAAGCAAGAGAGAGCAACCAAGACAAAAGAAGAAAGGAAAGGAAGGAGAAAGACGGAAGGAAAACGAAAAAAAAGAAAAGTCCCATAGTCCTTCTGCCGGGTGACAGTCGGGATCCCGCGGGACTTCGTCGGGATTTCGTCGGGATTAGGGATTCCTTCACGCCTCTGCCTGCTGGATTTCGCGCGGAGAAAGGAGGAGGAGGAGGAGAGGGAGGAGGAGAGGGAGGAGAGAGGGAGACGAGGGAGAGGATGGGAGACGAGAGGCGAGAAGTGAGTAGGAGGAGGAGAAGACCGAGGATGGGAGGACGACAGGGTAGGTGCGGGAGGATCAGAGAGGAGGAGAACGGAAGAGGAGGTAGGAGGAGTGAAGAGGGGGAGGAGGAAGGATGCTCGTAGGGGGAGGAGGAGGGAAGAACGAGGAGAGGAGGGAGACCGGAGAGGAGGAGGAGTAGGAGGCAGGGAGAGGGAGGGGAACGAGGGGGGGAGGAGGAGAAACGAGGAGGGAGGAGGAGGAGGAGGAAGATAAGTGTTGGAGGAGGGATGGAGGGAAGGGGAGTTGGAGACGAGGGGGGAGCGAGAGGGAGGGGAGACGGGAGGAGGAGGAGAGAGGAGACGAAGGAAAGGACGGGAAGGAAAGGAGGTGGTGAGGAAAGAGAGGTGAAAGAAGCAAGGGAGACGGGAGAAGAGGAAGACGCTGAAGCAAGACAAGTCTAGTAAGGAATGACGGAGTGAAGAGGCAAGGAGGAAGGAGGAGAACGAAGGAAGGCAAGACGAGCGGAAAAGAGTAGGAGGAGCAAGAGAAGAAGAAGACGGCCCCGCACCGAAGACAGGAGCAAGGAGGCAGGACGGAGGATAAAGGAGACGAGGAGAAAAATGAGGAGAGAGGGAGAGAAAGAAAGGAGACGAGGGTAAGAAAAAGCGGAAAATGAAAAGAAAAGAAACAGAGAAAACAAGAAGAAGAGAGGAAACGGCAGAAATACGAAAAAAAGCAAGAAAGTAAATTTACAAAACAACAACGAAATGACGAGCACGAGACAGAAGGATGATGGGGAAGTAACAAGAAGAGGATAAACATGTCAAAAGGGAGAGAGGGAAGGAGAGAAAGCAAAAAGCACGAAATGGCGAAGGGTAGAAAAATGACTTTCCTGAAATAAAGATAAACATAAAAAACAAAACACAGGGGAAAGGATTTAGGGAAAATATAAGTAAAACGTTTCTGATTTGATATGTGCTGCATTGCTCCCTTCTGCTACAGCTGTCACGTACTCAGTTTTTACAATATATATACATTAATATAGATAGATATATATATATTATATATATATACATTTATATAATATATTATGCCACATATATATTATATATATATATATATATATATATACTATTATAATATATTTATAGCTGCCAAAAAAAGAAATCACCAACATCTATGAATATATATCATAAATAATGAATCTTACAATAGATTAAAACATGCAAGCTCAGAATATAGAGAGGTTAGACTAGAGAGAGGAGAGAGAGAAGAGATGAAGCAACGATCGGAGGAGGATAGAAGAAGGAGAGAGGAGAGAGAGACGATCGTTCGCGAACTACGAGAGAGGAGAGAGCAGAGGAAAAGTGGGAGAAGGAGAGGAGAGGAATCGAGAGTGTCTTCTGAGAGAGACAGAGAGATGAGAGATGAGAGAGAGAAGAAGCGTGAGAAGAAAGAGAAGAGGCGATAGGCAGAAGAACAGACGGAGACGGTGATTAGAAGAGAGGAGAGCAGAGACATTTATTTCAATGCTTCATACATCAACCGCTTTTCGGCTACCACCCTCTCATCAAATTAATAACCTATAATAATTCCGCGTTTAGCTCTCCTCATAAGAAAGAGAGAGAAAAAAAAAGTCAACATCAATAAACAAATAAAATCACACTCAGTTTATTAAGACGCATTCGCCATCTCGCGTGACGAGCGCCCTGGCGGCGAAATCCGGTAACAACAGCGCCACGTGATCCTTGTGTTTGACGTCATTATCGGACCTTTAAAAGTGTCCGAATCGTTTCGAATTTGCGTGGCATCGAGTGTGTGAAATGAGGTTAGATGAGAACGTCACGTCACTCAAAACTTTTCTAATCTTTTTCTATATCTTTTTGAATTTTTGATTAAAGTTAATTGCTTAACCTTCGTGTTTTTTATTATCCAGTGACTTAATGAGTCATCTGTTTGTATTATTTTGATTAATTTATTCAGTAGAAATAAAATATTGAACTGAACTATTGGCTTGTCATCATATATCAATCGAAATAATGATTCTACCCTTTACGTTTTTTTTCTTTCATTTACAGTATATCTAATTTACACTGACACGAATATACTAATCACAGCATGCATGTTGAGGTACAACGTCAATGCAACGGAGCAGGAATTAAGTGTCAAAGCGGTTGCCAGAGTCTTCTTTTTCTTTCTATTTTTCACATTTATTCAAGATTCAAGATTCGAAGTTGATGGTTTTTGCTCTAAGAGAAGAAGAAAAACAGCGATTGGAAAAAAGGGGAAAATAACGGCGGAGTGAGGACAAAGAAAAAGACAATAAGACGGATCGAAGGAGAAGAAAAAAGAATGTGGGACGAAGTAAAAGACGAGGAAAAAGAAGAGAAGACGGAGAAATAGCATAAAAATAACGGTCCGGCAACAAAAGCCCCGAAACTGTCACAAAACAGGGAAAAGAAGAAAAAAAGAAAGAAGATAAAAAAGAGGAAAACAAAGACTCGAAGAAAACACAAAACACACTCACTCAACCAAACCGAAAAAACAAAAAACAAAAAAAAAAACAACCAAGAAGAAAAGAAGAAAAAAAGAAAGAAAACGAGGAAGCAAACGTGATATTAATGGATTTCTGTCACTTGGGTGATTCGTCCGGAGAGTTCGAAGCTCCTCGTCCACAACCAAAGAAACTCGGATGAGCACTTCTGATGGAAAAAAGGTAACGAGGGGGGGGTCCCCTGGGAATGGGGGCATCGAGGGTGTGAGGGAGAGGGTGACGAGGAGGTGGGGTATGGGAGGAGAGGGGGGGGGGCGAGGAGAAGCGGGTTGTTGCGAGCGGAGGAAGGAAGGGGAAACGGAGTGGAAGGGCGACCAGGGGGCGGGGTATAGGTGGAGTATTGAGAAGGGTTAGGTGAGTGACGGGTGATACGGAGGTTGGGGAGGGGGGAGAAAAAGAGAGGATGTGGACAGGGTAGGGATCTTTCGTATGAAGGAGGACGAATGAGGGGAAGGAAGGGACAGGTTTAAACGCAACGAATACATAAACCCCTTTCCCTTTAATCTACTTATTTACTTTACTCATACTCATTGACATTTCCAGATTTCCTTCGACCTCCTCTTCCTTAACCCCCTGTCATATTCATTTTTCACATTATTTTCATTTCTTATAACTCTTTACAACAATGCATATGATTATCGCTTCTCTCTTCCCTTCCCTCGCTTTTATCCCCTTTTTTTGTGCCATTCTTCCCTTCCTGCCTCTCCCTCCCTCTCCGTTCCTTCCCACCTCCATTCATTCCACGCATAACTTAAACACCTCCCCGACGCGGCGGAATGCGAATCGATGCTAAATGCTTCATCGTCGTAATACAAATAATCTGGAGGATTAGTTGCCCTCTTTCGGACGAATCACTCACCGAAGCATACAGTAAATTTATAGATAAAATGACGATAGAGAGAAAAGCAAAGAAAAATAAAGCAGTCGGGCATAATAAAGTTATTATGCCACCTATTCGCACTGCAGCGTCAAAGTGCTAATCGATCTCCGGCGTTAAACCTGAACACTGATTTTGTGGATAATTCGCACCTCGCTTCGGCTCCGCGTGCGGGCCGCGCGGTGCGGGCGGGACGCGGCGCGGCGCGCCGTCACGAGAGTGTGCGCTTCGGGCGGACGCAAGGCTGAGACAACACACATGATAACAATATTTGGTAACATATAATATATATATATGATATTGACTTTTGATAATATAACAGATATATATATATAAATATAAATTAAACTATAATTATGATATGTATTAATATATAATAATAACTTATAGTTATAATATCTAATATATAGTATATCTTTTAGATTACTATACGCACCACACACACACTACACACACACACACACACACAATAATATTATTATATGATATTATAATATATCGTATATATATATTTTATTATTATATATTATATTAGTATATATAAATATATATTATATTATATGTATACTCACCAACTATATATACATATAGTATATATTATTAACTTATATATACATAAAAAATATTATTATATAATATATATTATATATCATATGATACTAATATAGTTATATATAGTGATACATATATATTATATTTGTGTGTGTAGTGTGTGTGTGCTGTGTGTGTGTGTGTGTGGTGTGATGTCGTCCAGGTATGTGTTGTGAATTGGGTTGTATAAATAATATATATATATATATATATATTAATATATATATACACTAATATATTTCATTTATTATATATAACATTACATTATACGTATAATATTTTATAATTATATACCTTATACACTGCACGCGCACATCTACTTTATTTAAAATTTCACAAAAAGATTGAAAATTGGAACATTGCACACATATCGCAAAGTACTTTGCCTTCACTCTTTAAGATCCGACGGAAAAACCCCCGAGGAAAAACTTGTCCAGAAGAAGAGGAAGGGAGAGGACCCGAACCAGAGAGGGGCGGAGATAGATGACAGATATATCATATATAGATAGAATGAGATCAGATAGATAGATGGAGGAGAGAGAGAGAGAGATGTAGAGAGATGAGAAGAGAGAGAGAACGAGAGAGGCTACAGAGGATAGAGAGAGAGAGAGGTGAGAAGAGGAAGAGAGACGAGAAGATAAATATTATATATATAATAAGTTATAATATATATATATAGATATATATCTATATATATATATATTATAGGAGAGAGAGAGCGAGAAGAACGAGAGAAAGAGAGAGGAGAGAAAGAGCAGATTCTATAGACATACCGATCATTACAAAGGGATATATATATTATTTATAATTATAATATATATTATACTATATATTATATATAATATATATATACGTATATTTATTATTATACTATATGTTATATATTGTATAGTATATTACTAAAATATTATATATGATCATATATATATATATACCATACATATATATTATATATAATATATATATATATATATATATATATATAATGTATGTATATATATATCATACACACACACACACATATCTATCTATCTATCTTTACATATATGATATACATACATAATATACATACGAGCAGACAGACACAACACACACACACACACACTACACGCATATTATATACAATATAATAATTATACATTATATAATATATATATACTACTATATTCATATATTTATCAAGTATATTATTATATATATTACATTATATTTTTAATTAATTTTTTTTTTATATATATATATAATATAGTACTACTATATATATATAATATATATAATCATATATATACACACACACACACCACACACACACACACACACAACACACACACCACACACACACACACACACACACACACACACACACACACACACACACACACACACACACAACACACACATATATATATATATATATAATATTACTATATATAGATAGATAGATAGATAGATAGATAGAGAGAGAGAGAGAGAGAGAGAGAGCGCCAGCAAAATAAATACTGGAAATCGATAACTAATCTCTAAAACCGAGGGAATGCACCTTGAAAAAAAAAGAGTAAAGAGACAAGAAAGAAAAAGATACTAGGCTCGCGATCCCCAAAAAAAAGAAAAAGAGAAAAAAAAAAAAAGAAAAAAGAAAAAAAAAAAAAAATCAGATCCCCCCGCCCCTCTACCTCCGAGCACGTCCGATGCCCGCGGTCTCTGATCTCCTTGTTGACTTTGAGGCCGTTCGTATGGATTCCATTTGGCGAAGAGGGGTTCAGGAGGCTTTTTTCATATCGGGAAAAATCAACTCCATCGAGGGAAAAAAAAGAGCTAAAAATATACCGACGGATAGAAAGTAGAACAGGAAAATATGCGAAATGAATCCACAGAAGGGAAAGATTCACCATGTTAAAAGGGAAAAAGAAATTTAAAAAAGGAAAAAAAGCGCGAAGCTGGTCCCGGGCGAAAACACACAACCACAATGACGCTTCCTCACGTCTCTTGGGAAAAAGGGGAAAATGAGAGAAAAGACGAGGGGAAAGAGGGGTGGTTCCCGGCCTAGGGGGGGGGGAAGAGGAAGGGGAGGGGAGGAGAGACGGGAGGAAGTTTAAGAGAACTTATGAAAGAGAAATAAAGGGGCAGGAAGGGTGAATGGGGGGGGGGGTGCTATACATATACGTAAATAAATAGATAGATAGAAATAAATAGATAGATGGTAGAGATGGATGAATGGATGGATGGATGGATGGATGGATGGATGGATGGATGGATGGATGGATGGATGGGTGGGTGGATGGATGGATGGGTGGATGGATGGGTGGATGAATAGATAAATAGATCGAAATAGATACAGAGGGAAAAAATGGTAGATAGACAGAGAGA
>NW_020868857.1:765562-766773 GCF_003789085.1 Penaeus vannamei
CTACCTCCTCCTCCTCCTTCTTCTTCTCTTCCCTCCTCTCCATCTCCTCCTTGTCCTTCTCCTCCACCACTCCTCCTCCTCTCATCTCCTCTCCTTCTCCACCACCACCTCCACCTCCTCCTTCTCTCCTCCACCTCCTCTCCTCCTTCTCCTCTCCTCCACCACCTCCACCTCCTCCCCCTCCTCCTCCTCCACCTCCACCTCCTCCCCCTCCTCCTCCTCCACCTCCTCCACCTCCTCCTCCTCCTCCTTCCCAATCCTCCTGCAACTGATGCTTGCTTGTGCCTGATTTATGCGTCTCTATATTAAAGGTCATAGGCCTGAAGAGCCGAAGTGCATCCCTTTGCATCTACGTATGTACGTGTTTGTGTATGTTGCGTGTGTGTGTGTGTGTGTGTTTGTGTATGTTGCGTGTATGTGTGTGTATGTGTGTGTGTGTGTATGTGTGTGTGTGTGTGTGTGTGTCTGTGTGTGTGTGTGTGTGTGTGTAAATGAAGGGGGCAGTGTGGACATTTGCACGTGTGTGCCCTTGTACACCTGTGCATCTATGAAATACCAGGATACGTAATTACAAATCTTTACGAAATTCAGTTTCACACCTTCCTCAGAAATAAATAAAATTAATAAATAAATTGAAAATAAATATTAAAAAAAAAACCTTTCCAAACGACGATAAATAATAACGGTATAGACGCAGCAGAAAAAAGGGAAAAAATTCTCAGCCTCACACCCTGAGAGGAAGCACTGCACAAGATCAGCATGGAGTGATGGCACACAAATGCGAAGAGGAGACGGTCGTTTGAGGAGCCGGGGTGGGGGTGGGGGAGGGCTGGGGAGGGGCAGATGGGCAGGGAGAGGAGGAGGGGGAGAGGAGGAGGAGGAGGGGGAGGGCAGGAGGAGGAGGAAGAGGAGGAGGAGGAGGGGGGGCAGGAGGAGGAGGAGGGGGAGGGGAAGGGAAGCGGGAAATCGGGCGGAGTGAGATGGGGGGGGGGAGGTGCAGGAGGGAGAGGAGGGGAGAAGGAGGAGGAGGAGGGAGGAGGAAGAAGGGAGGAAAAGGGGGGAGGGAAGTTTTTAGACGAGGGAACCGCTTCTCCTATCTATCCATACTCTTGCAGACGGATCTCGTGCGGGCTCATACTCCTATTTCCTCGCCTTTTGAGGCGTCTTGCTCTCTCTCTCTCTCTCTCTCTCTCTCTCTCTCTCTCTTCTCT
>NW_020868857.1:766873-771873 GCF_003789085.1 Penaeus vannamei
GCTCAGTTCGCGCAGCTGATTCTCCGGACGCGCAGCTTGTTTTATATACCTGCCGAGCCTCCCTGAGTGCTTACTGCAGTGACGTAGGCAGGCAGAGGGGAGTTTCTACGCCCCTCGCCACTTGTCAAACTGACCCAGGGTCGGGAATGGGGAGGTTAGCAGTCCCTTGACCGTGTATGCACGAAGGCACGCTGCTGCTACTCTTTTTAAAGGACGAATTACGGAGGGTAGAAAATTATCTACTGGAGTCCTTTAAACTAATCTGCAAAGTAGGAAAAAATTATCTACTGAAGTCCCTTAACTAATTCAGTAGAAATTATCTACTTGGAGTTGAGTGTGTAGTATAGTATCTACTTGGGAGTCCTTATAATTTTTGCAGAATTAGGAAAATTATAATTATGGGAGTCCTAAACTAAATTACGGAGTAATTTTGGAGTCCCCTTAAACTAATTACGGTGGTATCTTCTTATTAAATCTCTCTGGTCTTAACTTATTCTGTATATGGTAGTTAATTATCTACTGGTTAAAAATAATTACGGATTTAGAAGAATTATTCTACTGAGTCGTCTTATAATATCAATAACAACAGCTATAATGAGAGAATCATTTATCAAATGATAATCATGAATAACACGACAGAATGCCTGCTAGCGATAGAAATATGTGAACGTAATAACAATAGTGGAAATAAATAGATACAAAAAGAAAAGTAATAACAATGACAATGACGATAACCGATAGGATAATTAGAACGTAATTCATGGTACTGATCATAGCAATAATCACCAAGATAGATTGCTTATGGAAATCATGGTACTAAAGATGATGTTGGTGGTATTGGTAATATGGATAAATGATTATGGTATTAATAACAGTAATACATGATATATGTAAAAATCTTGCTAAAGGTAATAAGCACGATAATAATAATGGTAATGTGTATTACTAATAATGACCATATTATTAACTGCGATAATGATAATGACATTGGCAATACTGGTAACGGATGTGATAATAGGTGGTAAGTAAGAATGGCATTAGTGATAATCATGATAATTATAATCATATTGATAAGGATGATTCCGTTGGTGGTAATAATATAATTATAATTATGATGGTATTGTTAATAACCTATTTTTGTGATACTGATAATGGCAACAATGAAAAAAAACTATTTTCATGATGCTAATAATAGTGATAACTATGGTGATGATAACAGTGCTTATAATGATTCTAATAATAGTGATATCTATGATGTCAGTAATAATGATAACCATGATGATAATAAATGTGATAACTATGGTGATAATATCATTATGATAACTATTATTACCCTCATAGTCACCATATAATGACAGTTGCGATAATTATAATGAATGTAGAAATTGTAGTAATGATAATAACAATTATTATGTTAGTAACCATATTACAGTTAATAATATCAGCGATTATGATGCAGGTGGTAGTTATAATAGTAACAATAATGGAATGATTAGGATAATGGCAATTATTAAATAAGTAGATCAAACAGATGAAAATAAAGTATGATAATAATGGACTAAGCAAACTTATTCAACAAAAAATTGAATTCGTTAAAGTGAAGAGAGAGAGAGAGAGAGAGAGAGAGAGAGAGAGAGAGAGAGAGAGAGAGAGAGAGAGAGAGAGAGAGAGACAGAGACAGAGACAGACAGACAGACAGACAGACAGACAGACAGACAGGCAGACAGACAGAGACAGAGAGAGAGAGAGAGAGAGAGAAGAGAGAGAGAGAGGAGAGAGAGAAGAGAGAGACAGAGGAGAGAGACAGACAGACAGACAGACAGACACAGACAGGCAGACAGGAGAAAGAGAGAGAGAGAGAGAGAGAGAGAGAGAGAGAGAGAGAGAGAAGAGAGAGAGAGAGAGGAGAGAGAAGAGAGAGAGAGAGAGAGAGAGAGAGAGAGAGAGACTAGCCCAAAACGTTCCTTTGAGTGAGGTCAAGCACGTGACCAACCGAAGTAAACAGATAGATCGAAAATCTAAGCCACCAAGGACGAGCAGGAATGCCCACGAAGCAAGTTATTACATCATTATTGTATGAAATGTGTGCTGTTTTTTCTTAAAATTCAGAACTAATGTAATTATAAAATCTTAAGAACCTCTTGATTAGTCTAATCGACCAAGAAATGACCTGAAAATGCACATAAGAATAGATTGCCTTGAAAACATGAAATTTATATATAAAAAAAATAGACAAGTAATGAGATTATAGCTACCAAGCAGTAAATTTATTAGTATGAGCCTTAATTACTGCTGTTGAATCTACTGCCTGGTAATCGTTTTATGTATTGTATGTTAAGCAATCTTTCTATTTTTATATCTCAGGTCATTTTATGGGCGAGACTGACTGCTCCTGACTGCTAGTACAGTGATTGCTACGAATAATAAAGAATTTAATCAAAACGTTCTTGTTTTTATAGATTAGATGAACTTGAAAACATGAAATAAAAAAGATAAATAATGTTTTTATAGCTACCGCGAAGTTCCAGGAAGTAATTAGCAGGACTGTATTTTCCTTTTTTTTGAGGAACATTTGTGTAAAAAGATGTTTTTAAATGAACCAAGACCTTGCCTTGGACACGAGAATCGAATTAGTTCATTTAAACCTTTATCTATAACATCAGCATCGTTATATTCACGCGTTAATTGAACACAATCATGGAAGAGAGTGTATTGGCGTGGAAAAAAAAATACCAATGAGTATATTACAGAGGAGAGCGTGAAATAAACAAAGCAATATATGTGAACGCACTTTCGGGGGATCAGGGAACACCTATGGACACGCACTACCCTCTGACACCCGCCCTTGTGTGGACATAGGCCGCCCTGCTGCTTCCTCAGGCGTCAGAAGCCCTCGAGAGCGCCTCATCAGTCAAGGAGGAATGGACAAGCTCCCCTTTGTCGAGACGCCCACGCAGGTTCACGCCCACTTGAACGCGCCGAGGGAATTCGGAGCTCGCACCCTCGCCCACTCCTGCTTCTGCTCCGTCTCAGGCAGGCGTCGGAGATCTCACTTCTGCTGCGCCTCCGTGGCCCGCCTTCCACAGGTAGTTCCTAGCAATATCCAACGATATGAAAGTATATATATAGACAGATATGTATGGTGTGTGTGTGTGTGTGTGTGTGTGTGTGTGTGTGTGTGTGTGTGTGTGTGTGTGTGTGTGTGTGTGTGTGTGTGTGTGTGTGTGTGTGTGTGTGTGTGTAGGTGGGGAAGGAAGTGAATTGGCCTACGTATCGCTGAGCCCACTTGGATATGGGATCAACTTTAATTTTGTATATTATATATATATATATATATATATATATATATATATATATATATATATATATATATATATATATATATATATATATATATATATATATATATATATCGATCGATAGATGTGTGTGGCCATGTGTCTGTAAATAGATATCTATCTCTATTTACCATCCATATTTTTGTGTTGTGTGTACACACCCACACACAAACGTTTGTGGGTATATATATATGTGTGTATATGGGTGTATATATGGATGTGTGTGTGTGTGTGTGTGTGTGTGTGTGGGGTGTGGTGGTGTGTTGTACACACACACACACAACATATAAACAACACTTACCCCTCCCCTCAGTACCCCAGTGCAGTCCTTCTCTTTGCTTTATACCCTTCTGGCAGGGAAATGGTAGAAAGGGATGCAGTATTTTCACTGGAGAAATCAGTACTTTAGAGCTGCAAAATGTGAGCAAAATTCTTTTAATTTTTGCTCTCCTTTTGGGGAAATATATCAGGCCTTTTTCTTGATTTTAGATCACAATTTCAATAATAATGATGATAATGATAATGATATAATGATAATGATAAATGAATGAAAATAATGATATGAGTATTAAAAGCTTTAGAGAGGGGGGAGGGAGGGAGGGGAGAGAGAGAGAGAGAGAGAGAGAGAGAGAGAGAGAGAGAGAGAGAGAGAGAGAGAGTCAGTTGTCTTTCCAATAAAAATCAATAGGTGGCTTTCTTCCTGAACTCTTTTTCGATTTTTTTTTTTTTTTTTTTTTTTGTAATAAATGAAAACACACCTGATGGAACTCACCCGCTTTCACCAGCACTGACCGTGAGCCACAAGCAGAGGATGCTGGTGCTTGCGGTCGCGTGCCTCCTGACCACCACGGCACCTGCGGGAGCCGAGGATCCGCAGGCGCCGGGAGGCTGCCTGGCCCTGGCGTCGCTCCTCCAGGCGGGCGGGACGTCCCTCAACCACATGGCAGCGGCCTTGATCCACGCCCCTGAGCAGGAGGGCGGGGTCATGTCTCTAAAGCAGGTGTGGAATTCATTCGAGTTGTCTGCGCATATATAATATATATATATATATATATATATATATATATATATTATATATATATATATATATATATGAATGTATATAGGTATATTTATATATACTTCACATACATAAATAGACAGATAAATATATATATATATATATATAATATATATATATATATATATATATATATATATAACATCATATAAATATATGTCTGTGTGTTTACACACACACACACATATATGTATACATATAATGTGTAAGCACATTGCACTGTCGACTGCACCAGCGCGCCCGTCGCTCCCCTCGCCGCAGGAAATTCGCGACACCATGCTGGAGGTCCGGCGGGCGATCTCGGGCGCGGAGCAGCAGCGGGGCGGCCGAGGCACTGCCGCGACCTCCAGCACGCCGGCGACGTGGCCTCGGGCGTCCGGCAGGTGTTCCCCTTCCGCGCCGCGCCCGACGCGGTCGCGACCGTCTACTGCGACCAGGACACCGACGGCGGCGGCTGGACGGTGTTCCAGCGGCGGCGGAAGGGCCCTGCGCGCGAGGACTTCTACCGCACGTGGCTCGAGTACAAGCTCGGCTTCGGCCACATGGACGGCGGCGAGTTCTGGCTGGGCCTCGACCTTCTGCACCATCTGACCTCGACCGAG
>NW_020868857.1:786873-801873 GCF_003789085.1 Penaeus vannamei
TTTCTATTGTCAAATGATTATCTACAACACATCTTCTCTACTACCATTTTTATTGATGCTATTGAAAAAGTGGCCATTAGGGCTTCTCGAACAATATCTATTATCAGATTTATTCTCGTATGATGAGAACGAATCTGATGATCATTTTCTTTTCCGTAACAATCACAGTTGACAATCTTGACGTTTCAAGTAAGGGAAAGCACGAAATATATCGGGGAAATTATGGAGTAAAACAGACCGAAATAAGAATAGAGAACAAGAATGCATAAAACCAGCACAATAAATGCTTAGAATCAGACAATTAAACTCTACAGTTTACACCGTGTAAAATTACCATTATCTTTCCATTTTGCCCCAGATTTTTGTCTCTTATTCTTTGTCTCTTCTGTGTTTCCTAATATTATAAAGTTCCTTACTTCCTTTGCGGCTTAATAATCCAAGCCGATGCTCCTGGCAGCAATAGACTGGCTTCCGTTTATATTATAGACACAAAAATTAAATGTTTTTCGTCTTCTTCTTCTTCTTCTTTCTTCTTTTATAGGGTTTTAGACCATTTTTTTAGTCTATATTCCCTGGATCCTTTCTTGCGGTTTTTCTTTATCTTCAGATAATATCTATTATTCTTGATCTTTGTAGAAATATCTTTGTATGTCTTAAGATGTAATACTTCTTCACAGGATGTTGATTTGCTCCTGTAATTAATAAATTTAAGTCAGGGTTTTGTATTTCTATTTTGTTCAATGCTTGTATTAATTTTGTTCTGTATGAATTAAATCTCGGACATTGTAATATTAAGTGTTCTGGCGTTTCTTCTTGGTTACTACACCATCGGCACATAGGGTCTGCTTCTATTTTTAGTTTGTGTAAATGTTTTTTAAGTCTTGTGTGTTTTGTCATAAGTCTTGCAATGGTCATCTATTTTTCTGTTTTGTGATCTTGTCCATGGTTGTGGGTTGTGATCTTTGATTAGATAATTTTTTGTGTTTAGTATTTCTTTTAAACTGTCTTTCCAGTTTTCTTGTTTTTTCATTTTTATTTCTCTTATTGTGTTTGTTGAATTTTGTGTCATGGTTATGGGATCTCTAATTTCATGAGCTTTTTTTGCTGCTTTGTCTGCAATTTCGTTTCCTTTTATATTTTTATGTGAAGGAATCCACTGTATTTTTATTTGTTGCTTTTGTGTGTTTAGTAATAGTAGCAATGATTGTATTTCATATGTCATATGTTTATATTTTCTTGGTTTGTAGTTTTTTATTGTTTGTATGGATGCTTGTGAGTCTGTTAATATTACTGTTTTCTGTAATTTATTGTTGTTTATATAAATTAGTGCTTGTTTTATTGCAAATAATTCTGCCTCTATTATTTCTGTATTGTTTGGCAATTTCCATAAGGTTGTAATGTTTTTATTTTGTATATATATGGCAGCTGTTGTTGAGACTGGTTCTTTTATTTTTGATCCGTCTGTGTAAATTTTTTGGTAATTTTGGTATATTGTATTTTCTATGTAGTGAAAATGTTGTTGTATCATTTGATGTGGTGTGTTTTTATTCATGTTTTCCATGAAGTTTGTTTCTATGTCTTTTATGATGTCAGACCATGGAGGGATTGGGGAAATATTAGGGACTGTGTCTACTTTTAGTTTTACTTTCCATTTCTTACATGTTTCTATAACTTTATATAGAAGTGTTTTTTTGTCTTTGTTCGGTTTGAAGTTTTCTATGCATTTTATGGATAATTGTTTTATTGGTAGATGGTTTTCTTTTTCTAAATTTTTAATCAATTGAATGCATTCTAATTCTTTTATCCTATTTGTTATTGGCATTTGACTTGTTAAAGTTTGCAGTGCTATTATTGGAGTTGATCTGAGGGATCCTGTGGCAATTCTTAGTGCATAGTTTTGAATTTGTTCTAATTTTTTAGATTCATTTTTGTTTATTCCACTATATATTGTTACTCCGTATTCTATAATCGGTTTTATATATATATTAAAGAATTTTGTCAATGTCTCTCTGTTTGCTCCCCAACTCAGTGAGGTTAATTTTTTCATAATATTCATCCTATTCATCGATTTTGTTTTTACATATTCGACGTGTTTTTTCCATGTTAATTTGGGGCATCGAATATCATACCTAATATCTTATGAATATTTGTGTATCTAGTTCTTCGTTTCCTATTTTTATTATTGGATTTTGTTCTAGTTTTTTATTTGTGAAGCACATTACTTTACTCTTGGTTGGATTTATTTTAAGTTTCCATTTCTCTGCCCATTCTTTTATTTTGTTTAGACTTTGTTCTAAATTATTTTTTGCTTCTACTAGATTCTCGTTTGATGTTATTAGGTTATATCATCAGCATAGATTACTTTATCAGTTTCTTTGGGAGTTTTATGTCTGACATTACTAAGTTAAATAAGGTTGGGCTGATTGGAGATCCTTGTGGGACTCCATTTAATATTTTTCCGACAGCTGATTTTTTTTTCTCCGATTTTAATTTGAAAAGTTCTATTGCATAGGAAATTGTTTATCCATCTTATTATTTTTGCCGCTTAATCCTATGTTTTTTGCTTTTATAAGGATAGTTTCATGATTTACTGAGTCAAATGCTTTTTCTATATCGAGACATGTTATTAGGGCATATTTTTTTTCTTTAATTGCTTCTCTGATTTTCATTTCGATTATCTGTATTGCATCTATTGTGTTTCGATTATGTCTAAAGCCTATTAGGTCTTCATCTAGCTTATTTTTCTCTATCCACCAGTTTAATCTTCTTGTAATTATGTTTTCAAAAATTTTGCCTATGCATGGTGTTCTACTAATAAATCTATATGAGTTGGTTTTGGATGGGTCTTTATCTGATTTGTAAATTGGATTAATTATTGCTGTTTTTAGTTCTTGTGGGTAATTTCCTAATTCCCAATATTTATTAAAGTTTGTTAAAATTATTTCTATTATTTTGGGGGGGCATTTTTGTAGAATTCATATGTTATACAATCTGGCCCATATGCTTTCCCATTTTTTGTATTCCTTATAGCGTATGCTAATTCTTCTAATGTTATGTCTTTATTTATATCATCCTCATTGTTACTATTTAATATTTCTTCTTTTTCTGTTCTTGTTAATAGTTTTTCTGTTTGTCTACTGGTTATGTTTTCATATTCTTTCCTAAATAGTTCTAGTTTTTTTGATATTTGGGTGACTGGGAAATTATTATATATCAGGGGGTAGTTACTTTTTGTTATTTTTCCTGTTTGTTTTTTTATGAAATTCCATATTTTTTTTGTGGGGGTTTTAAAGTCTATAGAGATGCAAAATTTTTCCCATGAATTCCTTTTTTCTATTTCAATGACATGTTTTGCTTCTGTTACTAGTTTTTTATAATTTAGTCTGTTCTCTATGCTTGGTCTTTTCCTCCATTTATTTATATGCCTTATTTCTTCTTTTTTATTTCATTACATTTGCTATTCCACCATGGTTTATTTGGTTTATTATTTATTGTTTTATTACTGTATTTGAAAAATTTCTCTCCCGTTTTTTTAACAGTTCTAACAGTGTTTTCATCGTCTCTATATTTACATTTATTTTGTTTAGTTCTGAAATGTATCTCTGCCATCCTTCTTCTGTGAAATTCCACTTTCTTTCTAAGTTTATTGAGTTTATTTGATAATTGTCTTCTTTTATGATTATTGGAAGGTGGTCGCTAGCTAGGTGTGGGCCTGTTGTAATTTCAAAATGATTTATCGTCGGTGATCCCAAAACCAGGTCTAATGTAGATTCTTTATTCGTTATTGGATCTACTCTGGTTATTTGTCCTTTTGGTGTTAGGAGTATAATATTATTTTGGTTTATCAATTTGACTAAACTTTTTCCTGTTACATTATTTAATTTATTGTTATTTGTGTTCCAATTTGGATGATGTGCATTGAAGTCGCCTATTATTAATTTTGGGTCTTGTAGTTGATCATAATAGTATTGAAATTCTTCTTCTCTAATATTATTACAAGGATTATATATTAATATCATATTTAGCCATTTTTCTTTATATTGGACTTTTACACCTAGGATTTCTATCCTATGTTGGTACATATCATTTAAATTTAGTTTTTTAAATTGCACGTCTTTCCTAATGCCTAAAATTAACCCCCACCAATTTGATTCTTTCTGTCTTTCCTAATTATATCATAATTATTTATTTTAAAATTATCTTTATCTTTTAACCAAGTTTCGCATAATGCGATTACACCTGGGTTTTCTTTATAGATTAAATAATCTAATTCTGATTTTTTTCTATGGATAGAATGGGCATTCCATAGAATTATTTTATTCATTTATTAATCTAATTATTTGTTTTAAAATTGGGGTAAAATCTTTTGTTGTTTCAATTATTATTTCTAAAAAGGATTTCTTTGAATTTATATTGTTTATCAAATTTGTTATTGCATTGATTATAGTTTTTGTGGTAGTTACCCAGTTTGAATTCTCTCTTCTTCTTCTTCTTCTTCTTTTTTGTTTTTTCCCTTTTGTTTTTCAGTGTATGTGTTTGGCACGGGTGATGGGTGATGGTGTATTTGGGTTAAAGGAGTAGTTCTTGAGTTTGGATGATGGGAGTGGGTTATTGGTGTGGGTAAAGTCCATGTTACTGGCGATTGTTCTGTATTTGTATTTTTTGGTTTGTTTGTGTGGTTTGGTGGTTTTACTGGTTCTGTTTTATTTTGTTTTATTTGTTTCTGGTGTTAATTTGAACTGGATTGGGTTTCTCTCTGTGTTTTGTATTTTTTGTCTTGGAGGTGTTCTCTGTCCTGGTGTTACATTTTGTGTTGATGTTATTGCTTGTGCATAGCTCTGTGGTGTACTCTGGTTTTGGTTTTGATTTGTGTTTCTGGGATATGTGTTACTCTGTGGTGTATGTTTTGTTTTTGTTATTTTTGTGCTGTCTTGTTGGGATTCTTTGTCTTTGTTGTTATGATTTGTGGTTTGTTCTGATTTTGGTTTTAGTTGTTGTAGTTTTTTCTTTATATCTGGGTTATTTGGTGTAAAATTTTGTTTGTTGATTTCTTGTGCTTTTTATGTATGTCACATTCATTGCTGTTTGGTGTATGTTTTTCATCACAAAAGAAACAATATTGGTCATTCATACAATTTTTAAATTCGTGATTAATACTGCTACATCTACTACATCTTTTTTTATTTTTACAGGTTAAGATCCCATGTCCATATCTCAAACAGTTATAACATTTCGGGATTGGGAAGGTATATTGCTGTGTCTTGTAGGATGTGTGTCCAATTATAACTCTCTCTGGTAGTGGTCCTTTAAATGTAATTCTTAATGATTTTGTTGGAGTCCATTTTTCAATTTTGTTTTTATCGGTGTTGATTTTATTAATTCTTATTACATCTTGGATGTGTGAGATTTCATTTATAGTTCTTATCTTTTCTTTTATTGTTTTCATATCCAGTTCTGGTTCAACTGGATATATAGTTGCGTAAGTGCAATCTGTATTAATACTTGATGTAGGCTGTTTACAAGTTATTTCCCATGGTCCAAGTTTTTTTATTTCTGTTAGTGGTCTTATTTTTTTTAAGTCTTCTATTTCAAATCTTATTGCCTTCCCAATCCCTAGGACTCTGAGTGTGTCTTCAATGATATATTTATGAAATTCTGATTTGTTAATGCGTTAGTCAATTTGATTGGATTATTGAAATTTGAAGTTAATGATTCCCCTGATAGTTGTATTAGTATTACATCTCTGTTCATGCCTACTTGATTTCTGGGTTCGGTGTTGTTGCTTCCTACTGGTTGAAACTGTATGAAGTTCCTTCCGGCTTCTTCGTTCCGGTGTTGCTTGGACGGTGGATTTGTTTCTGTATCACTGTCACTGTTTTTACGTCTTCTATTATTTAAAGTTTCATAGTCCATTTGTTGGGCTTTTCCAGGACTTTTTCCTGGGTCTGGAATGTTTTTAGCGTCCATATATACACTAAAATTTTCTCTCTTTTATGTTTAACCGGTATAGATGTTATCACTATGGCGGTTCAAACGATTCTATCTTCCTTTGCGGCTTAATAATCCAAGCCGATGCTCCTGGCAGCAATAGACTGGCTTCCGTTTATATTATAGACACAAAAATTAAATGTTTTTCGTCTGTTTTCTTCCTTGCATTGTTGACGTTCGTGGAAGCAGACCGGATTCAGAAAGGTTATCGAATATTCGTTTTTTTATCTGTTTTACTTTTAACTTTTCCCTTACCTACCACTTTTCTTATAACACAATCCATATCAATCATCTATTATATTGAATTCTGTCTTTATTCAGAATTACGCCGCTTCGTTTGCCACTCGTTAAAGTATCTACAAGTCTAAAACCCTATAAATGAAGAAAGAAGAAAGTATCTAAAAAGTATCTTCCTCTGTTTTATTTTAGCTCAATCCATTCTTACCAATTTCATTAGCTCGTCTCTGTTATGTCAGTGCACTCCTTCACATAAGGCAGTTTTAGAGCTTCGAATCACGGAGTTGAAAAACATATGAAGGTTCTTGACTATCACAGGTCAGAATAGGGGAGTAATGCAGAGTAATGAACACAGAAAATATAAGATGAAGTAAAATAAAATAAAGATAAAAAATATATCCGTATGGGGGGGGTGGCCTTTAATCTCCGAGCGAATACGCATTCACTTCCAACAATGTCAATACCAGAGAAATGATATCCACAGAGCCGTTCGGTGATTATCCACCTGAAGTGAAACCTTTCCGTTTTTCTTGACACGCAGGCGATGACCGTTGGCCACTCCGCGTACGATCCATTTGGGCGGATTTTTGGCGTTCCTGCAAGCCCTCTGGCGACACCTGGCTGCTGAACCCGGCCGGTCGAGATGAAAATTTCTAAGGCCTTGGATTGTCTATATGCATGTATATAGTGGTACGTATGAATCATCTTCCGTATATCCTTGTCCTCTAACAGGTATTTTGCAGCATATGATGTATTAAGGAAGTTTATTCTCCGTTAATTGCAGGTCGGAACACACGGCGTAAACCCTGGAGGGCCCGAGTTCCTGATGTCATCGCTGAAAGAAGCGGAACCATCTTCTGCCGAGAATTGGCTTAGCCCTCCAGGCGTGGCTCCGCTTCGTCCCCAGGCCTTTCAGTGCCCGCTAGCTCGAGGTCGGTAGTGGCAAGTTGGAACAATTTATCTTTGATAAATATGCGAAATTCATCGCTAGACAGGCGGCTGCCATCAGTGCTGGTTGGAAAAGCGGTTACCTCTGCCTATGATTGCATTTGAACATTGCTCGGAAACACCGCGCGAACAGTGAAGTGCGATGATGTAATTCTGTGATATATTTGGGTAGTTGTATTGTTGCTGTTACAGGCAACTAATGAATGAATAAAGGAAAGAAAGAAGGCTGGGATTAAATGAAGATATGTAGAGAATAAAGAGAGAGAGAGAGAGACAAGATGGAGAGAATGAATAGGTGAGAGAGAGAGAAAGAGAGAGGGTGGGGGGAGAGGGATAGAGATAGAGGGGAAGGAAAGAAAGAAGTAAAATGAAGAGACGTCTAGAGGGAAAGATCGCGAGAGAGACAGACATAGAAAGGAATTACACGAGGGAGGGGAGAGGGAAAGGCAGAGAGGTCAAGAGGGAGAGTACAAGAGAAATAGATAGAGACGGAGAAATATATAGAGACGACAAGAGTGGAAGAATACGAGAGAGGGAGAACGGGGGAAAGGAAGAACGGACAAATAGAAAGAGAGAAAGACAAAGAGGGGTGAGAGAGAGAGTCTGAGGAACAAGTGTTACCTTCCCGAGTCCTTTCAGTGCCCGCTAGCTCGAGGTCGGTAGTGGCAAGTTGGAACAATTTATCTTTGATAAATATGCGAAATTCATCGCTAGACAGGCGGCTGCCATCAGTGCTGGTTGGAAAGGCGGTTACCTCTGCCTATGATTGCATTTGAACATTGCTCGGAAACACCGCGCGAACAGTGAAGTGCGAGGATGTAATTCTGAGATATATTTGGGTAGTTATATTGTTGCTGTTACAGAAAGAAAGAAGGCTGGGATTAAATGAAGATATGTAGAGAATAAAGAGAGAGCGAGAAAAGATGGAGAGAATGAATAGGTGAGAGAGAGAGAGAGGGTGGGGGGAGAGGGAGAGAGATAGAGGGGAAGGAAAGAAAGAAGTAAAATGAAGAGACGTCGAGAGGAAAGATCGCGAGAGAGGGAGAGAGACAGACATAGAAAGGAAGAGAGTACACGAGGGAGGGGGTGAGGGAAAGGCAGAGAGGTCAAGAGGAGAGTACAAGAGAGAGTAGGAGAGGGAAAGGTAGAGAGAAAAAGAGAATACAAGAGAAGGGTCAGCGAAAGATAGAGATAGAGAGTGTCAAGAGTGAGTGAGAGCGAGAGACGGGAGAGGGAAAGACAGACATGTGTGTATATAATTATATATATGTATATATATATGTATATATATATATATATATATATATATTACGTATGTTCTAATATACATACATATACATACATACAATATATATATATATATGTATGTATGTATATATATACATATGTATATGTATATATATATGTATGTATGTATGTGTATATGTATATATATATATATATATGTATTATATATATATATGTATGTATGTATATATATATATACTCACATACGCACACACACACACACACACACACACACACACACACACACACACACACACACACACACCACACACATATATATATATATATATATATATATATATATATATATATATATATACATGCACACATGTATATTTACAGAGAGATAGATAGAGACGACAAGAGTGGAAGAGTACGAGAGAGGGAGAACGGGGAAGGGAAGAACGGACAGATAGAGAGAGAGAGACAAAGAGAGAGGAGAAGAGTGAAAGAATACGAGAGAGAGAGAGAGAGAGAGAGAGAGAGAGAGAGAGAGAGAGAGAGAGAGAGAGAGAGAGAGAGAGAGAGAGAGAGAGAGAGAGAGAGAGAGAGAGAGAGAGAGACAAGAGTGAGTGAGAACGAAAAAGAAGAAAAGACAGACAGATATACATACATATATATAGATAGATACTAAAATATCATTAATGAACTATTCATAAGTGCACGCAAATTTTAGAATCATAAACAGTTGACGGAAAGGTTTTAAAACGGAAATTATCATTATCGTCTGACCGAAAAATCGACAATTCGCTAAAAAAAAAATGGCAAAATTTCAGAAAATTGTCAAAAATTTGACGGAAAAAAATGCTAGTGTTACAGAACCTTAAAAGTAGTCAGACGATAATGATCGTTTCCGTTTGAAAATCTTTCCGTCAACTGTTCATGATGCTAAAATTTGCGTATGAATTGTTCATTAATAGTATTTTAGTATCTATCTATCTATCTATCTATATATATATGTATAGCAGTCTGTCTTTTCTTCTTTTTCGTTCTCACTCACTATCTATCTATCTATATATATATATATATATATATATATATATATATATATATATATATATGTATGTATAGCAGTCTGTCTTTTCTTCTTTTTCGTTCTCACTCACTCTTGTCCTCTCTCTCTCTCTCTTTGTACTCTGATATTTGTCCTCTCTCTTTCTCCCCCCCCCATCTGTCTTTCTCTTTGTCTGTCTGTCCTTCGGTTTGTGGAACGGCAGTGTTTGGCAGGATGACCAAAACGCCAACAGTTTTGACACTGACGGTCGAACAGGGAGGGATTGTCCACTAATGTAGATACGAAAGGGAAGGTCATGTGTACGGAAAGTAATTTTGACAATGTTGGTGGGTTTCTTTCGATGACTTCTCAGAGGAATGGAGTAGCAATGTACTGACATCACATCACGGTCTTTGAGGCAGCCGAGTAAGTACTCTCCACAATCTGGCCAATGGATATCCATAGGGCAGCTTGCTGGGGAGATAGAGACAGTTCCGGTACAAGTATTAAGAGTTGGATGGGGTTCTACAGGAATGGGGTTGCCAGAGAAATCAGTTAGATTTGATAATGCTATAGCTTCAGTTTCAGATGTGACTGTAATGAGACGGGAACGATCGGGTCGGGTACGGAAGGGGACTCGGCCCACTTGCTCTTGGAGACATTGTTGAAAGAGGAGAGTGTTGCCAGAGTAAGGAGCTGTAGGAGGGATGGGAAGGACGGGAACTTGTGGAAGGGGGAGTATTGTTGAAAGGGGTAGTATTACGAAGAGATGGAGAATAAGGTTGTATGGTAGTAATAAGGGAGGATGGGGTGTTTGATGAAGAAGATTGTGGGGGTAAAAGTAATAAAGTTGAGGAAGTTGAAAGAGTAGGAGTCTCGACTTTGGTGGGTAATGCACTGGTAGGCATTGAGGAGTGGGTAGTAGTTGTAGTGTTCAGAGTCGTGGTCAAAGGAGAGCCTGGGGTCGGGGAGTCCGGGAGAGTTTGAATTGGTGGGACTATTTGGTGAAGGGGCAAGCCTCATTGCCTCAAATATGGGTATTATATCTTCATTACTGACCATGGGAAGCCTTGACTATGTTAAGAAAATAGACAGTCCACCCCTCAGGGGCCCCTTGAGGGGTAAGGGCTAGACAAATAAAACAGGGGAATACCGTGCCCATAGTTCCCTCAGGCCGTTCAGGACTGGTATAGAGTCAGCCTTTCATCCTTTCAGCACAGCTCTTACACCTTAGGAAGTAGATAGTAGAAGGGGTTGGAGAAGGGACGGAAACGAAAGAGCTGGAGGGAGAAAAGACGATGCAAAATGAGTCAGGGGCTGAGGCCCAAGGCAGGGAAGATCCCCGCATTGGGTCACAGTCCCCATCTCCTAAGCTCCCCCCCCCCCCACAACAACGGTCAAGGGTGGGGTGGGGGTAGATAGGACATGTATTTGGGGGAGTACAAGCATTAAGAGAGGGGTGTGGTTCGACAGGAATGGGTTTCCCAGTTCAGTAGGGTAGATGAGCTTGGGATTCAGATGTAACTATAAGGTCAACTGTGTAAGTATTGGAGTACTGTTGTAAGAGAAGGGTATTCTCAGAATAAGGGGCTGTGGGGGAAATCACAAAGAATCGATCATAATTGACGGGCAAAGAGAGTAATCAAAAGATTTGAGGAGGTAGAGGCAGTAGAAGGACGAGGGCGAGAGGACGATTAGGTGGTGTGGAGTAGAGTAGTTCTGTGGGGAGGTGGGGGGGACAATAATGATGAAGAGTAGTAATAAGAGAAGAGGGGGTAGACATTGAAGTGGATTGTGCAGTAGGAGATGGAGAGGAGAATGTTGGCAGAGAGGAAGAGGTGCTTTCTGGAGGTAAAGTAATAACCTGGGTGGGAGTTTTGGAATGGTTAAAGTTGTCAGTAAGCATCGAGGGGGTTTTAGTATTAGTGGGAAGGGGTCGGAATACCATCACAATCAAATTCAAATAGGTTAAGCTTTAATGCCCCTATTAAGGGTTAAGAATCTTCATTATTGGCCATGGTGAGCCTGAATAAAATGGGGGAAGAAATGGTCTACCCCTCAGGGTCCCCATAAGGAGTAAGGGCTAGGTAATTAACCAAGGGAATACTGTGCCCATGGCTCCCGGAGGCCATTCATGACTGACATAAAACCAGCCTTTCATTCTTTTAGCATGGCTGAAGGGGATGAAGAAGGTAGAGAAGAGGAAAGGGGAGAAGAAAAGACCAAAGCAAAATTAGTGGAGGCGAGGGCTGAGGCCCTTGCTTGGGCCTCAGTCCGTCTCTTAAGCTCTCCCACGACAACAACGAGCAAGATAACTTTATCTTTCTCTTCATTCCTTTCTCTGTCTCTTCCTTCATTTACATTTTGTTCTCTGCTTTCCCCCTTTCACTCTCTTTCAGGGAGTTATGGTTCTTCATAACGTTTTTTTTCTCAAAAGGTTGAAATATAAACACACTGTTTTTGCTTTCTTGTACATTTACAATTACAATATGTATTTACAATTACCCCTAAGTAATAACCTTTATTTTACTATTACAGTATATTTAGAATATGCAGTCAAAAATTCATATGACAATTTGCATTATAAATTGATAATTTATATTTACACTTTGCATATCTTGCACACTCTTGAACACTTAATCTCAAACACCCCCCCCCCACACACACATCAATCTATGTAAACATTTATGTCTAGTCCCCAGGTTCTCTTCTTTATACACTGTCTTGAATGACATTGATAATTTTTTATCAGCATACATCCTTGGCAGCCAGCTGAGTTGGCTCCAGGGGATTATTGGGTAAAGATAAGGGTGTATATATAAGATGTATAGGAGGAAGCATTATTAGGTATAGATTTTGATTTTTTTGGGTGTCCTGGGAATCTTGTGTATCCTTTTCACTCTCTGTATGCTGAGAATCCTGCATATCCATTTTAGTCTCTGTATGGAGAGAATCCTGCATATCCATTTTAGTCTCTGTATGGAGAGAATCCTGCGTATCCTTTTTATTCTTTGTATCCTGAGAATCCTCCATATCCTTTTCACTCTTTGTATCCTGGGTACCTTTGGTATGCGTTTTTTTGTGAGTTCGTAAAGTATTTTCATATTTGTATGCCTTGCCGCAAATATCGCAGACACATGGCCTTTCATCGCCATGTGTTCTCATGTGGATCATTAAAGCATGTTTCCATGTATATGAATTATTACACAATTCACAGGTAAAAGGCTTCTCCTTTGAGTGTGTTCTCATATGTTTTGTCAAATAATTTTTATCTGAAAATGACCTGCTACAAATCTCACAATTATAGGGCTTCACCGTTGAATGCACTCTAAGATGCCTCACCAATCTATTATTTGAAATGAATGATTTACTACACACTTCACAGCTAAAAGCTTTTTCGTTTGTGTGTATTTTAATGTGCGCCAAAAGAGAGTTTTTCAATTGGAATGCTTTATCACAAAAGTTACAACTATAAGGCCTCTCATTTGTATGCCTCTTCAGGTGATGTACTAGATCATTCCTTCTCCTGAAAGCCTTGCTACATGTACGGCAAGAATAGGGTTTATCATCAGAATGTACTGTCATGTGCAACATTAGACCCTTTTTATATGAAAATGACTTATTACAGACCTCACAAGTATACAGCCTTTCCTCTGTATGTACTTTCATGTGGTATGATCGATGTGCCCTGGTAATGAAAGTCTCGTTGCATAAGTCACACTGATAAGGCTTCTCATTTGTATGTCTTCTCATGTGTCTTACCAGACATTCTTTCGCAGTAAATTTCTGGCCACAAATCTCACAATCATAGGGTCTTTCATTTGTATGTACTATTTGGTGCTTCTTCACACTAAATTTCACAGAAAATGACTTTCCACAAATTTCACAACTATAAGGCTTCTCTTTTGTGTGTGTTCTTAAGTGGTGATCTAAACCTTTTTTCTGTGAAAATTCCTTTCCACATTCTTTACAGCTATAGGGCTTCTCCTGTGTATGTGTTCTTATGTGAGTCAGTAAATTACCTTTTTGAGAAAAAGCTTTGTTGCAAATATCACAACCATAAGGCCTCTCATGTTTGTGTATTTTCATGTGTCGTGAGAGATTACTGGAGTCAACAAATACCTTACTGCAAATCTCACAACAGTATCGTCTCTCTTTTGTATGAATTCTCATGTGCCTCAATAAATGACTTTGCCATGTAAAGGAATTACTGCATACCTTACAGCTATAAGGCTTCTCATTTGTATGTACTCTCATGTGACCATCTAACGTTGATTTTACAGAAAAGGCCTTGTTACATAACTCACAAATGTAAGGTTTTTCCTTTGTATGTACTCTCATGTGGCATACTATATGGGATTTCTGAGAGAATGACTTATGACAAATGTCACATATAAAGAGCTTCCCTTTTCTATGCATTTCTGAGTGTTTCAACATCTTATCCTCACAAGAGAATTTCATACCACATACATCACATAGGAAATGTTTCTTAACTGCATCCACTTCTTTAGATGCCTCTTCATCCCCTTCACGAACATCATCTGATGAGCATTTGCTCTCACAATCCTTAGATAATGGATCTACATCTTCACACATGACAATGCCCAAGTCACATTCACCAACTGCTTCTTTGCCCAGACTTTTGACTTCTTCAGACGCTGGCCTCTCACCTTTTACATTACCCGTATCTTCAGTCTTTATAAAGACAGTACTCTCTCCATGGATAGCCTCAATAATTTCTTCATCGATATCCTGGCAATCATTCTGACTGATGGCTTCCACCTTCTCATCCTTCATATCAATGGATTCCACTGAGTTACGATGAAAAGTTTCTAAATGTATGCCATCCATGATAGTAATTGAAGTCACCCTTTCACAAGCCATAACATTCCTGAAAAAGGGAGACAAGTGGTGAGTGAACATTCTTCAGATTATTGTATATCTTTTCCTGCATATTGATAATTATAGAGGAAACTAAATAGAAAATATAAAGACAAACTTTTAGCTTTACAAAGAATAGTGAAACACAATATCCTATAGGAATACAAAATATCCATATCCATATATATTCTTAAAATATTACAATAAAGAGTAATACCTGCATTCTTATCTTAGAAAGGTTAATACAAAAGAGAAGTACAAATGTTGGTTGTGAGAATGGTGTAGTTACAGCTCACACACCAAAAAGTTCAGAGGAAGGGGGATGGGGGGGGGGGGGGGTATCTAGTAACAGAGACTTCAGGAATGTGGTTCAGGCTTTTCATAAGTCAGTTGGAGGGGATCCTCACTTTTTACATCAGTCATCTCATCCCCATTTTCAACCAGGGTTCTTGCAAATCAGGAATGGTTGAAGAGGATGGGTAAGGATTGCCATAGATTCCAGGTTCAATGTGGCACCATTTAATTTCCTAATATCAGCTGTGTTTCCACCACTTTAACTCCCTTTTATTATTTCCATCTTATCATCAATGGCCAACACTTTTCTTTAGGGAAATCGATGAGCCACTGTTCATAAATGAGGTAAATCAACACAGACATCCAACAGC
>NW_020868857.1:811873-814373 GCF_003789085.1 Penaeus vannamei
TTATCTGATTAAAGTTTTGAATATATTGTTGGAAATCTTGTGAAAATGCACAGACAACTACGTATCAGATTTTTTACATGTTGCTTACTTTTTAATACAAATTTTTGAAAATCGAAAAAAGGCTACTTTTTTTTCTGAAGAAACTAAATCGAATTTCATAGTTGTCTTAGGAATTCACTGATGTTCATTCATATTTTTTGTTTTTATAACATAATTCATAATTTTTTTGTAGGTGACAATAGGAACCAATATAAATTTGGTATCAAAAGATGTGGAATATGAAAATACAGAAGATTCTTCAGACCAATTCCCATAAAAACTTATATAATGAATCTTAAAACAAGTAAATGAGGCACATTAATATAATAAAGGCCTTTGAAAGCATAAATGTGGAACGACAGACACTGATGATTGGCAAAATATCATTTTGACAGTCGTACAGTAACACATGAACTATTTCGCACCTTGCAGTGATAAGTTCTGCCGTCTGTCCAGTGTTTACTCTCGACATGAAAACAAGATGATTGACTTTGCCAAAATTTGGCTCTCACATCTGTTCATTTCCGTATAGCACCTTAGGGAAGCATTTGCTCAAATATTACCATAGAAGAAGTGTCGGGTTATTCTTAATATCAAAACCGCGCTAAGATAGGGAAAATCTAAGGGTACCGTCACAAAAATATGTAAAAAATACACTCAGTGATATATGAAATGATCTGCAGAGACAAAGTATAACGTCATAAATGCGGCTAAGTGCCTGCATGTGGAACGCATATAAGTTGGAAATTCACTCATGAGTTTAAGTCCACACGCAGCTTTTAAAGCAACTTCCCTCAGACTGCGCATGTACGTCACGTGACATTACTATCATTTACAAGCCATGACATTTGCATTAACGTCATGCTAACTACTACCAGTATTTCATACATATTACAAATCATCTGATAGTACTTTTTTTCATTACATTTATACTAATCACTTTATACTATATTACCATATACGCAATCTGCCCTTAAACATTCATTTACATTGTATTATTAGCTACATAATGTGTATTTTGTTTTTTCATAACGCTCTTAACGACCCCGCTCTTAACGTGTGTCCGACCCAGCTTTTAAGGATTCACGACCCGGGTCACTCCTTCTTCCCCAGCAGACAGATGTGGATCATAGTTTTTGTAGCTTGTGCGACCTTGGTTTTGAGGATTTCTTTCACAAATATAGTGATAACATAGAAGGACTGATCAAATTGTGCCAAGAGCACAATTTAATATTAAAAAACTTACAGTGTGAAAAGTGCAACGGTGACTGTTTTTTATGAGAGTCAGCGAGCCGAATAAAAGGTTTCATGACTCCCTCCTCGCCGCCGTTTGGCTATACCCTCCACAGTAAGGTAAATGCTTATGCTTATGATTGGGTTAGGGAAAGAGGGGAACAGAGCCTCTGGTAGGGAAACACTGCGCTGGAGAGGGGGTCCGGGTTTGGGAGTTCTTTGGGTCATACAGCTATTTTTATAATAGATTCTGCGTTTATGGTTGTGATAGGTTAAGGAAAGATGGGGTCCGGGGGAATACAACGCCCCCAATAGGGAATTACAGTGATCGGGAGGGGTCCGGGGCATAGCACCCGGGTTAGGGAGTTCTTTGGTTCATACGGCTATCTATATGATTGTGTGTTTAAGCTGGATTCGCACGCTCGTTTGTTTCCGCAACACGGAATCAAGTCTTCATTACATTGTGAAATGTGATTCTTGGCTCGGGTTTTTTAATTTTTCACTTTCTTTACTTTGTGATATGCGATTCTTGGCTCGGGTTTTTCATTTTTACTTTCTTTACCTTTTAAAATCCCTGGTATGCGCGAAATCAACCATACCCCCCAACCCCCAATTCCCCACGGGATCCCCCAAGATTGTTGACTGGAGTGGGGACTTAGCCTCCAACGGGTGCATTTATGTTGGAAAGAATTACCATGTCTTGGTTTGTGGCTATTGATTTATATAGGTTTCATTACCCAACTCCACCACTACCTCATATTGCATATTGTCCAAGTGATTTACATATATTTGGAATGTAGAGAGCGAGAGGAATCCATCGATAACAAAATTGTCGACATCCGTTATGCGGAACTTCGTGTAAAGTTATCATGGTCTCCTTTCCATCCTGCCCCAGATTTGCGTGTCTTATTCTTTGTTCCTTCTATATTTTCTTATCTTATGAAGTTCCTCACCTCCTGCGTGTCTTAATAATCCTGGCTGATGCTAATAGTGGCGATACACGAAGTTCCGTTAATGATATTTTAGACACAAAAAGGAGACAATTTTTTCGTGTTTTTCTTCCTTGCTTTGTTGACGTTCGTGGAAACAGACCGGATTCAGGAATGTTATACGAGATTCGTTTTTATTCTGTGCTTTACTTTTAACTTTTCCTCACTCTACCACATTTACTAGAACATAAATCATATCATTCATCTATTCTATTGAATTCCGAAGACTATATACGAAG
>NW_020868857.1:819373-821873 GCF_003789085.1 Penaeus vannamei
GGGAGAGGAGTGTGTACTTTCTTGGGCCCAGATTCTCCAACGCGTTAAGGGGGCCCGTATCTCCTTGAGGCGCCTTAACTTACGAGCGATCTTACGGTCCGTACACAGAGCCAGGGACCCGCCATATTGGTGCGAGTGAAGGCGCCGTAGGTGAAGGCAAAAGGGAGAGCAGCCTTTAGCGCTTTCCGGCGGGAGGGAAACCAACACTCTTCGCTCTTGCAGAAGGGAAATACAGCAGGACGGTTAAGGCCTCCAGAGCGGCTTAACTGGAGGCTCTTTTGAGAATCCGGTCCCTGAGATATTCTTTGGGTGAAGGGGCTCTCAGGGATGTATCTGAAGCCTCCTGTGTACTTTAATACCCACCCTGTCAAGGACTCGAACCGTGTCACTCTTGGGAATACCGAACAAAGCAAATCAAAGCGCACAGTTCAAAAAAAAAAAAAAAAAAGTTTAAGATTAAGAAGAGAGTGAATCGGGAATCACCAATCGATTCACACGTAAGGAATAGCGAGGTTTTAAGGGCAATTCCCGTGACCAGCTGGGGCGACGTGGTTCAGACACTCATGCATAATGCCACATTACTTTTTCTCCCTAAATACAAGTAATAATATTACCAGTGATAGCATATATATTTCAGTGTAAATATTTAATAACAACACTGGCAGTGATGACAACTAATCATGATGCTAATAATAGTGAGCATGATATAATTAATGATAATGATGATAATAATGATAATAACAAAGATAATGATAATAATAATAACGATAATAATAATGATAATGATAATAATAATGATAGTAATGATAATAATAATGATGATAATAATAATAATAATATTGATGATGATAATACTAATAGCAATCATAAAAAAAACATAACAGTAACTAATAATAATAATAATAATAATAGCAATAATAATGATGATCTTCACTGCCGATAAATAACAATATGTTAATAATAATGGCAAAGTCACTCTAGATAAGGCAGCGATCATGATTCCAATAAGAACGATAAGGTAATGTCAGTCATGATAACAGTATCAGTGACAGTGGTAACAATGACGATGAAACTGACACCATCACCATCACCATCAGAAACAATATCAAATGTAAATAATGAATGAGATAAGAATAACAATGATAGAGATGAGAAAGATAGTATAATGAATATGATCACCAAAATGACTAAATAACAATGATAGAGATGAGAAAGATAGTATAATGAATATGATCACCAAAATGACTAAATAACAATGATAGAGATGAGAAAGATAGTATAATGAATATGATCACAAAAATGACTAAAATAACAAGATTAACAATAGTTATAATGAGAGTGATGTTCATGATTATGATGATAATATTAATAATAATGATAATAATAATAGTGATAATAATAATAGTAATAATGATGACAATAATAGTAATAATGTTGATAATAATAATAATAATAGTAATAATAATAATAATGACAGAAATAATTACAATGACGATAATAATAACAATACAGATAATAATAATAACAACAAACAATAATGAGGATAAGAAAAATAATAATGAGAATATAAATAATAATGACAACCATGACAAACCATTATCATCAATATAGTTATTGTTATTACCAACATTATCATAAATATTATGATTTACATTATCATTATTACTATTATAATCATTACCAATACTATTATTATAATCGTTATCTTTATATCATTGCTATTATTGTTGTTGTTATTATCATCAAGTTTATCTGATTTCTTTAATATTCCCAATCATCTTGTAATTGCTACAACAATTCCGTGATCTGTGTTGTGAGTATACAGTCCTTGAACATTTTAATTACTGATAAAATTAATGCACGTTATAATGGCTATAAATTTGTTGCAAGAGCGGGAACACTGCCTTCAAAATCTTGCCTGTGGTTGAGTGTAGACTGTGGTAGTCGCCAAAGCACAAGGAAATGCGAGTATTATCTCAGGTCTTGGTGCTAAGATTGCAATAATACAATATGTACATATTTAGCATACATATCTGCTGCGGAAGACGATCTTAAACTATCTTAAACGAAATGAACAACTTACGTGCGTTTAAACCTCTGCTATAAATAGGATCAAGAACAGACAACAACAACAAAGTGTAAAGAAGAGGTGGGGGAGAGTGGGGATAGGAGAAGGATAAGGAGGATGGAAAAGAATTTCAGGAGAAGAAGAAGAAGGAGCCGGGGCCAATTCCCCCCCAAGTCCTACTCACTTGCCCACCGACACGTAGTTGGAGAGCTCCTGCACGTAGTCCTCCCGCTTCGACAGGGTCCCGCAGTGGCTGGACAACCAAGCCACGAGCTGAGGCTTCTCCACGACGCTCCTCCAGGAAGCCCCCATCAGGTCTTCCAAGGTTATGCCCTCGGCCATGGCGCGGAGGTACTGCGATAGGGCCGTCGGGTGGTTCTCGATGAAATTCGGACGCAGAGGCCTAGAGAGAGAGAGGCCATTGAGTGGTTT
>NW_020868857.1:834373-839373 GCF_003789085.1 Penaeus vannamei
CCCTGGATCTATAATTCTTGGGTCTTCTTTTTTGTTGGAGATTTTATTGTAACCTACTAGTTTTGAACTTTGTAAGATCTTCATATTTCTTAGTATGTTGTACTTCTTAGCTAGTGAGTATTCTGCTCCTGTTAATAAAAGAGAGAAGTTTGTATTACAATTATTTATTTCCTTTAATGCATCAAATAATTCAATTATATAGTTAACTCTATGACATGGTTAATACTTAATGGTTTAGATGAAATAAATGTTCCAGATACCAAAGATAAAGCAAAATAATTAAGTATTGTAGAGAAAAAGGGTAAAAATGTTATTGGAATAAAATGTGTTTTATGAAGTCATGCAGTATCATAGGATAGCATCTAAGGTTGTTTCTTCCATTGTTTGTGAGATATTGACTGATGTGCTCCTTTTCAGCCTTTTTTAGGAAATGTTTTTTTGAGAGATTTAAAGTGTACGTTAGTAGATGAAAAATGATGATGGATCAAGATCTCCCTATCTATATATATATTCTTATTTTGTGATTCTATGTAATACTATATCAAAATCAAGAGTCTGATGACAGGACAATACTGTATTTTTTTATTTATTAATTCAAAGGTTCTATGTTTTTTAAATCAGTCATTGTATACCTTATAACCTTTCAAAGCCTATAGACACTCAGGAATTTTTCTTTATTTTGTATTTCTGATAGATTGATTTAATTAGTTCTTCAGTTAATCATTGTTGTTTATTGAAGTTTGAAGTATGTGACTCATAATATAAGGACTACATTCTTATGCAAAGTACCTTATTTCAGATGTGAAGATTTGGGGTTCCACAGGCTGTCTGCCAGTTTCTTCATTTCCTGCTTGTTTGTAGTATGGGTAATCTTCGCTATTGCTATCTCTACATCTGATGTGTTTCTGGTGTTCATAATTCATAACATTGCCTGGACCAGGCATATCACCTGAATCTAGTTCAAGACCTGAGTTCATAAAGGTTTAACTTCACTTATTAAGCAAGAGTTCATGTGAACTGTTTACTTTATAATGGTTTGCAGTCCTCAGGTACTGCAACAGGAAAGATTTTCATTTGCTGCCGATTTTCTGGAAAAAGACATCTGCTTTTATAGGGCTTTAGATTTTTGAAGTCTATAATCCCTGTATTTTATTGTAACATACTAGTTTTGAACTTTGTAAGATCTTCATATTTCTTAGTATGTAGTACTTCTTAGCTAGTGAGTATTCTGCTCCTGTTAATAAAAGAGAGAAGTTTGTATTACAATTATTTATTTCCTTTAATGCACCATATAATTTCATTGTAAGATAATTAACTCTATGACATGGTTGGAGAAGTAGGAGGAGAAGAATCCGGGGAATAATACTGAGCGATTGGGGAAGGTGGTGAAGTATCAGGAAGAATGACAAGAGGTGAGAAGGGGACTGTTGTGATAGAAGGGATTCATGTGAGCATCCAGGTGGGAGCAGTAATGATAACAGGCAACAAAGAGGGAATGGTGTAGATGGAGAAGAGGATGGTGTGTGTTGGGAGAGTGTGGGGGAAGGGGGGTTGGGGGGAACTTGAGGAGGAGGAAGGATATTGGGAAATACTTTATATATAGTGGGAATAGGAACGGAGGGATTGGAGAGTTGATGAGGGAGCGGAGTGTTCCCTTCGGTAATGTTTAGGATTTTTTGGATGTCTTCCAAGAGTTTCGATCATGTTTAGGAGAGGAGTTGGGTGAGGTCTGAAAAACAAAGTTTCTCTTGTGAGGTGTGTGTGTGTGTGTGTGTGTGTGTGTGTGTGTGTGTGTGTGTGTGTGTGTGTGTGTGTGTGTGTGTGTGTGTGTGTGTGTGTGTGTGTGTGTGTGTGTGTGTGTGTGTCCCCAAGCATGGGCATATATATGTGTAAATTCACTGTGCATATCAAAACGAGGTAAAAACAAATATAATCAATTTACATACATACAATTCCAAATTCTCCTTCATCTATGATTCAGGCAATTATGAAGTTGTAGAAATCTGACATCCTGTAATCAACAGCTGATTAATAAGTACTGCATCAGGATTGGCTTGCCTGTCGAGTCTTCCATTGACGTCAGGCTTCCGGTTTGGCCCTGCAGGTTTCCCTTTCCCGGACAAGACCGCTACCACTATTTTCTCTTGGTCTTCTGCTTGACTGTGAGTCGTAATTCATATCATTCAGAGTACCAGGCTGATCTGCTGGATCTGGACTGAGTTTAGCGTCCATCAATTATTCTTAAGTTCACTAAACTCAAAATTTCTTCTTCTTCTTCTTTCTTCTTTTATAGGGTTTTAGACTTTTGCATAGTCTATATCCCCTGGATCTTTTTTCTTTTATTCTTTCTTTTATATGATCTCTGTTAGTTTGGTTTTTCTTAAAAAGATTTTGGTGTGTCTAAGCTAAAACTTTTCTGTTGGGGAGAGATCTGCACCTTGAATAATAAGTTTATGTTAGGGTTGATTACTTTGATTTTTCTTAAGGCTTCTTTCAATTTTGTTCTGCTGGAGTGGAATCTTGGACAGTGTAGGATTAAGTGTTTCTATATCTTCTTCTTGATTATGACACCATCTACAGTAAGGGTCATTTGTTATTTTCATTCTATGTAGGTGTTTATTTAGTCTTGTGTGCTTAGTTATTATTCTAGTTATGCAGACATCTAATTTTCTATTTTTGGATCTTAACCATGGCTGCGGTTCTGTGTTCTGCAATAGATAATTCTTTGTGTTAAGAATTGTATTTAACTGAGTTTTCCAGTTTCTCTGGTTTTTTTTTTTCATCTGTTTTATCTGTTTTTTGTGTCTTCATGTATGGTTATGGGATATCTTATTTTGTGTGCTTTTTTTAGCTGCTTGATCTACTATTTCATTTCCCTTTATGTTTTTATGTGAAGGTATCCACTGTAACATTATTATTTGATTTTGATTTACCATTGTATATATCAATTCTTGTATTTCAAAAGTCATACTTTTAGAATTCTTAGGTTTCGGGTTAGATATTAGTTGAAGTGCAGATTTAGAATCTGTAAATAGTACTGATTTTGATAATTTGTTATTTTGTATGTATTTTAGCCCTTGTTTTATTGCAAAGAGTTCTGCTTCTATTATTTCTGTATTGTTTGGTAGTTTCCATATTGTTGTTATATTGTTATCTGTATGTATATTGCTGATGTGGAATCGTGTTTATTTTCGAGCCATCTGTGAATAATTTTTTATAATTTAGATATCGTGTGTTTTCTAACATTATATACTGTGCTCTTATTATTTGTTGTGGGATATTTTTTTCTCATCTATGAATTTTGTTTCTATATTTTTTGTAATATCAAACCAAGGTGGAATAGGGGTTATGTTTGACATTGTTTTTATCTTTATTTTCACTTGCAATTCTTTGTTTGTTTCTATTATTCTATGGATTAAGTTATTTTTATCCTTTTGAGGGTTATATTCTTTTATATTTTCTGTTAACATTTTTTTTATTTGTGTATTTTCTTTTTTTCTAGTATTTTTAACATTTGGGTGAATTCTTTTTCTTTTAGTTTATTTTTGATCGACATTTTATTTGTTAGGGCATAGAGTGCATTTATTGGAGTGGTCTTTAAACATCCAGTGGCTATTCTCAAAGCTCCATTTTGAACTGTTTCAATTTTTTTTATTTCTGTGTCATTTGCTGTTCCATAAATTGTTATACCATATTCTATTTTTGGTTTTATGTAGATATCATAGAATTTTATCATTGTCTCTCTGTTTGCTCCCCATGTTGTTGTTGATAATTTTTTCATTATGTTTATTCTATTTGTACATCTAATTTTCAAGTTATTAATATGGTTTTTCCACTTTAGTTTTGGTGCGTCGAATTCGAGTCCTAGGATTGTATGTTTATTTGTGAATTTTAGTTCTTCATTATTTATTTTTATTATTGGTATTTGTCTTATTCTTTTTTTTGTAAAGCACATTACTTTGCTTTTAGTTAAATTTAATTTAAGCTCCCAGTCGTTAGCCCATTTTACTATTTTATTTAATCCTACTTCTAGATTGATTTTTGCTTCTTCTAGATTTTCATTTATTGTTATTATATTTATGTCATCTGCATATATTATTTTGTTGGTTTTTACTGTTAGATTTAGATCTGACATCATTATGTTGAATAGTAATGGACTTAATGGAGATCCTTGTGGAAGTCCTTTACTTATTCCTCCTTCCTCGGATTTTTGGTTTCCTATTATTATTTGGTAGGATCTATTATTTAAAAAATTAGATATCCATCTGAGAGGAGTACCCGTTATACCTAGTTTAGCTGCTTTTATTATTATTGCATCGTGGTTTACTTTGTCAAAAGCTTTTTCTAAATCTAGAGATGCTATTAGGGCATATTTTTCTCTTTATAAGCTTTTTTAATATGAAAATCGATTATTTGTAATGTATCTATTGTTGAGCTATTGGGTCTGAAACCTGTTATGTCTTGACTTAGTTTGTTATTTTTTTCAAGCCACCATATTAGTCTATTGTTGTTGATTATGCTTTCCAGCATTTTCCCTATACATGAGATTCTGCTTATGAATATATGATTTTTTATTTGCTGGATCTTTATCCGGTTTTAATATCGGATTTACAAGTGATTTCTTGAATTCTATAGGATATTCTCCTTTTATCCACAACTGATTATAGATGTTTAAAATTTTTTCCAGTAGGTTATTTGGGATATTTTTATAAAATTCATAAGGGATACTGTCTGGGCCACAAGCTTATTATTTTTTTGTCTTTTTTATTACAGAAATTAATTCTTTTAATGTTATCTCCTTTTTTAATCCGTTCGTACTTGGCAATTCTATTAAACTTTTAAATTCTGATTTTGTTATTAAGCATTTTGTTTTTGTGTTTATTATACTTTGGAATTCTTCTTTTAAGAGTTTTAATTTCTTTTTTGTTTCTTGTATTGGCTGATCATTATCTATTAGCGGGTAATTATTTATTCTATTACTGCCTGAAAGTTTCTTAATA
>NW_020868857.1:848087-858087 GCF_003789085.1 Penaeus vannamei
AAAAGAAATGGCTAGGCTCAAGTGACAAAATGGACAACAATTTATCAAATGTCTTTGAATCCCAGAACTAAACTACCTTCAGGTCTATAGGTTTACTGTTATCAATAATTCAGAGGATGTCTATCAAACAATAACAATACCGTACAAAAGTGCATAGAATACACACAGCAAAGACTTGATAAAATTAAATGAAACAAGCATAGTTCAAATGGAAACATTAAAACCATGATAAATCAGACTTAACACTCAGATGATATAAAAGGGGAAATATTTACCAACCTTGTCATACATAAACTGCTTGTGTGCTTCGTCTCGCTGCAATGGTGTCATACCCGCATGGTACTTTACACATTTTACACCCAAACCTGCAGAAAAAATCTATACTGACATATCTTTTCAACAAGGTAAGAAAAAAAAAAAAATTTAATGTAGAAAAAGTCCTGAAAGTTAATGTAAGCAAGAGAAGCATAAAGAACAAAAGATATGAGAGAGAGAGATGAGAGGGAGAGAGGAGAGAGAGGGAGAGGGAGGGAGAGGGAGAGGGTAAATGGGTTAATACTCACATTCATAATTTCATTCAAAGTAGGACGGTTCACTTTATAATGCAAAACATTCAGTCTGAAGGACTCTAAAACTATTTGAAAGTATGAAACATAATAACAACTACATACATCTGTACTTTTAGGCTAGAAAAATTAATGCAAAATAAAATCCCTAATCATTGACAATTCCAAAATATGAAACACAAAAACAAAATATACATAAAAAATATAAAAAAAATAAACATAAAAGACACACAGACCTGCCAAAGCCTGATACACCTCTTCAGTACTTTTCTTAGTGGGACAGTACACAATGGTAGGTCCATCTGTGGTGTATCTCCCATAACTTTCTTTGACCAAGAAGGGAGTTAAGTTCTCCACAATACCCTTCACTTTGTTCTTCACCTCCAGATAAAGGTTCGGCCTATCGAAACTGGTGATGGTAATCTCTGGTGACCTATGAAAAAATGAGAAATATATAACACAGTTAATATGGGCTGATTGTCAAAAAAAATAAAGTCTGCTATTGTCTGATTTATTTCATCTAGTCTTAACCACTACCCCACCTCTTCCCGCTTTCTCTCTCTCCTCACTTCAGCAATTTAAAGCTAGTTTCGTAGCGTTGTTTGTTGGTTCCTTGGTTAGCAGGATAACTCAAAAAGTCAAGAACAGAATTTTATGAAATTATTACCAAAGGTGTGTCTTAGCCAAACTTGGATGTCATTTAAATTTGGTGGTGATCCATATCATGATCCAGGATTTTTTAAATTACTGCATCAGTAACCCCCTACTGCCTTAGCAATAGGGGAAACTATCATTACTATCATCACCTTTATTACCTCCACCAAGGTGGTTATGTTTACAGATGTCACCAGTATACTTGAGAAAGAGATGATTTTAATGTAATTCTTCATGTGTGAATATATTTATTTCATCAGTGACCCTATTGCCTTGTTGGAGATATGCACTCTCTGAATGCTTCTAGGTATCAATATCACTGTGACTGTAATAATGGGGCCAGCCCAGTGTGCCGATTTTGTAGCCGCCTGGAAACTAATATTTTTGGCTTCAAAATATACCGGCGTTAGTGGGTTAATAGCATATCACACTCAATCCTAATCAATCAACATAATACTCTCTCAAACTCTACACCTTCAAATTAGCACACCTACCTTAGGCCAAGAGACGTGCAGATGTCCTCCCGCACCGTCTTAGTAGCTGTGGCAGTGACAGCTAAAATGGGAATCTTCGGAAAATCCGTCCTGAGAACTCCCAGTCGCCTGAAACATAACATTTTATATTTATATGCGAAGTATACATAGCTGCCATTGTTCATTGTTCAGGGTGACAATAGCAATAGATTTTGGTGGTGACTGTTATATCCTTAGTCTGAATAATGCTTTCACTAATTATTTTTCACATTACACACTTAGGCCTACCTGTCTTTACTAAATAAATGTTTGATCAATGTGTGCATGATTAAACTACAATCATTATGATTATTGTAAAAACATCATATTAGCAGCAGCAAACTTCCCATCATTCACAAATCCAAAACATTTTTAAAAATGTGAAAATTGGATAAAACAACATCATTAGTCAATTATAATGATAACAGTATTAATAGGAATAAATCATTTCAGAAGGCAAGATAAGTAACCATCATTTTAGCATTCTTACCATCTCCAAAATAATTTTTTGCCTTGTGACAAAACATAATTTTGTATGATACAAAACAAAACATACAAAATGAGGACAACCTCAGACAGACTACAACACTGGCACCACATATTTATGCTAAACCAACCTGTACGTATGCCTGAAGTCATGTCCCCATTGGCTTACACAGTGAGCCTCATCCACAGCAAACAGTGATATTCCAACTCTCTTATTGAGTGTCTTCAACACATCAGGACAGGCTGGAAGAAAAGGAAATGGAGTTCATAAAGCTAATACTCTCTGAAGAAACGAGTCATTCAGTTATAAATGCAATTAGTAACCATGCACTTAGAATTTTGAATATCCTACTGATGCTGCCAAAAATGTATATATAAGAACCTACAATTTCCTATCCTCTTTTATTCAAAACTCTCTGCAATAAAAATCATAAATCTAAACTCAATTCAATTATTCAAGACGACCCTTAAAGTATTATCTACCAAAAACATGTATTCAATTTACAAGCACTACTACTAAATAATATGAATTATACTCTAATATTTCATAAGGAATTGGAAAATCTGTCAAGACTTTAAATAGTCTACATATACAATTAGTTATTTGAGTAACTCTACTAACAGATTGTATACTGATAGTGCATTCAATTAATTTATTTACCATCGATAAATTCTGGAGTGACGTATACAATTCTGTACATCCCTGCAAACATCTCTGTGTACACTTCAGACTTATTTTTCTGAGCACTCCCTAAGTAGCATGCTCCTATGTTAGAGGCCTGCAAAACGAAACAATTAGAAGCTTTTTTACGTATAAGGATGCACATCAAATAAATTATTCACAAGCACACAGCACTTCAATCTTTCACTTTGAAAAGCACTGACTATTGTATCAGGCATAAAGACAAATATTTTTTGTTGTTATTGTTTTTTAGCTTCTTAAAATTAATGCTCTTCCTGGTAAAAAGGAAATTTGCCCAACTAATTTTCTACAAATCAATCCACTACAGACTCAATCTCAAACATTTCTATATAAAATGAAACCATAACTACCAAGCTTTGTAACATTTTACACAAGAAACTTGTGTCATACAAAAAACTATTCACTCACCTGAAGAGCTAGTACTTGGTCCTGCATAAGGGAGATCAAAGGTGAGACGACCACTGCCACACCCCCTGTGTACACTGGCGGGAACTGGAAACACAAGCTCTTTCCGTAGCCTGTTGCCATCACTACACAGTTGTCAAGACCCTTGAGAAGAAAGAAAGTTTTGATATATGTAGTAAGGGTTATGGAATTCATTGTACAGTACCTGACTATAGCTAACATAAAAAAACTTATCTATTTCTTAGTCTTCTAACCACATTCAAAGAAACTTAAAAAAAACACTGATTTACAAATTATAATCTTTTAAATTTTGTAATCGACCACATTAACATAAATCTATAAAACAATAAATGAAGTACAAAATCTATATGTAAATAAATATTAAATAAACACATAAGCAAATAAACAAACACACAAAAAATACACACCAAAATAAGCTGGTAAGGAAATCTCTACAGATAGAAAAATATACATTAATATATTCAAAACCAAAGCAGACAAAAAAATATGCTTAAAAATTCAAAAAACTGCACAAAAACTAACTTGCAACACAGCATGTATGATCTTCCACTGCATTGGCCTAAAGGATGCGTGGCCAAAGGCCTTCTGAAGCATTTCCAAGTGGTGCTTGGAAGGAGGAGGGATTCCCGAGGGTAGTGTCTCCTCCTCGTATACTGTCGTACAGTCCTGAAAAGAAAGAGGATTCAAGACGTCACAACATAATCAGAATCATTCGCTACTGTTGAATGAAGGATCTGAGAGAAATGGTGATAGAAGAAAAGGATTCATTTCTACATCTCTTCTATTTTCACTTAATATTCTATATCTCTCTTTTCTTTGGCCTTATTTAAATCCACAATTCTCCTCTTCCATACAAATTTGAAAATAAAATATCAACTGCTTTTGCTCATGAACTTCTCATAGCTTCCAAAAGAGAGGTAAAATAAGAGGAAATATGAAATACCACTATATCATCCAACCAAGTGAGATTAGGTCATTCTTACTCAATTCTTCATAAAATCTCATCATCGCCTTACCAGTGCTGACCCTTTCTTGTCATCCATTCCTTCAAAGTCATCATCAGGAAACTGATCAGGAAACTCATCATCAGGAAAGTCATCATCAGGAAAATCATCATCAGGAAAGTCATCCTTGTGGTCATCTTCTCCTCCTTCATCCCATCCTTCAGGCAGGTCCTCCTCAAAGCTGTCATCCATCATGGCCTGCATGGCAGCCTCCACTTCTTCCTTGTCTGCTTCTGTTGTCATCTTTTCAATATCTGAAATAAGGATGCTGATTTTTTATTTTCATTTTCTTCCTTGTTTGGACAAGAATTTTATTATATTTTTGATTTTTTTTTTTACTGTCTTTTCTGTTCTGTTTGACCTTTAGAAAGAGTCATCACCTGTTTACTAACTGCATATTGTTGGCGTATTATTTTTTTTTTAATATAAATATTCCTTAACTGTTTGTTTTGTCTGTTATTTTGTTATACCGTATATATACATGACAATGTTGTATAAAAATAGACATATTTCTTGTAAGTCATTACCTATCTGTACAACTTTTTAGGAAAATAGAAACACCTACAAAATCATTCTTTTCATGGTTACATCAGTTTACATATCATAACAATGAAATCACTTCCATAATTCTAAACATAATGACTATATCTCTGGTGGTGAGTACCTTGACAAACATGCATTTGGGCTTAGTCAGTTATGGAAAGATTGGAGGCATACTCTCAACATGGGGTTCACCTTATTAAAAATATATATATAAATAAATAATAATAACCAAATCTAATCTAACCCTGAAAAAGATCAAGTAAACTGGTTTTAATTTTCCTTGACTAAATTTACATTATATTATAGTCACCTTTTCTATCTAGTAATTAAGTTGATATAATAATTATTACTCCTCTTATCAACTGAAAGTATCGTTGGAGTAACAATCTCTAAATGAAGCTCACAGACTTAAGTCATGTAGACAAGTTGGTAATTTTATGCAAGTCGAGTATTGCTTTTGGCTTTCACCTTTAGTATCTCATGTTCAAGAACAGTTGTACCGCTAACATTTCTATTCTGGCAAGACAGGTCAAATCCCTCGCAGCTCATCAAATAAGGAACCAGTCCTAGCGTTATTTTACTGATAATAAACGGAGGATGGATAGTTGGTCTTTACCAGAGCAAAAACACATAAGCAACACAATAACTTCCTGTAGTCCTACTCTAAACAACAACCCGGATAATCTTAATGTATGGACACACTACGGTAGGGGAAATTGAAGATGTTATTCTTGTAAAGGACAAAAAGTTGTAGTCATTGGTACTGGAAATAATTTGCGTACACGAACGATAATGACACATAAAGGAAAGATATTATGGAGAGTGCCACTTCCAGCCAAAGTCCACTGGGTCCTCCCAAGCTTTAGCTCTATTTTGCCATGCATACGAACTGAAGACAATGTTTCTCATTATATGTTAGAGGAGATAGCCCCCATCAACCCTCCCCTCAGGCCATGCCCAAAGGACAAACCCAATCACTGCAAATTAGGTAACTACCCATCATTAATCTTTTTGAGGATGAAAAATTAAATATTTGAAATGTGACAGCCTTTACAAAAGAGACATTCTGACTTAAAAGAATTCGGCTATCAAGTGACAGATACAGAACAAATGACAATGACAGTACAAGCTCGAACATGGTTAAGGACAATTACCCATTATCCTGACGATACTTAACACATAAGTCTACATCAAACACGAAACTAATAATCATTAAACAACCAAAACTCCTGGCGGCCGCACCTGTCAAAGCCTTAGAGCTACAAAATTACAAAACAAATCAAGAACTCAACATAAACAAACCCTCGAGAACATGTTTCAACCTGTCTGGTGTTCTATACTTTATATTTCACCATTTCTTACCTTTGACGTATTACTTCACATAAAATTCGTGTAGCTTTCTTCAACTGGTTGTAAAATCTGGGCGCTTCAACTCTTTAACTGCAAAACAACCAGTATTTCACGTCCATTTTTTTCTTCTTCTTCTTCTTCTTTCTTCTTTTATAGGGTTTTAGACTTTTGCATAGTCTATATCCCCTGGATTTTTTTCTTTTCTATTCTTTCTTTTATATGATCTCTGTTAGTTTGGTTTTTCTTAAAAAGATTTTGGTGTGTCTAAGAGTATAAAACTTTTCTGTTGGGGAGAGATCTGCACCTGTGAATAATAAGTTTATGTTAGGGTTGATTACTTTGATTTTTCTTAAGGCTTCTTTCAATTTTGTTCTGCTGGAGTGGAATCTTGGACAGTGTAGGATTAAGTGTTCTATATCTTCTTCTTGATTATGACACCATCTACAGTAAGGGTCATTTGTTATTTTCATTCTATGTAGGTGTTTATTTAGTCTTGTGTGCTTAGTTATTATTCTAGTTATGCAGACATCTAATTTTCTATTTTTGGATCTTAACCATGGCTGCGGTTCTGTGTTCTGCAATAGATAATTCTTTGTGTTAAGAATTGTATTTAACTGAGTTTTCCAGTTTCTCTGGTTTTTTTTTTCATCTGTTTTATCTGTTTTTTTTGTGTCTTCATGTATGGTTATGGGATATCTTATTTTGTGTGCTTTTTTAGCTGCTTGATCTACTATTTCATTTCCCTTTATGTTTTTATGTGAAGGTATCCACTGTAACATTATTATTTGATTTTGATTTACCATTGTATATATCAATTCTTGTATTTCAAAAGTCATACTTTTAGAATTCTTAGGTTTCGGGTTAGATATTAGTTGAAGTGCAGATTTAGAATCTGTAAATAGTACTGATTTTGATAATTTGTTATTTTGTATGTATTTTAGCCCTTGTTTTATTGCAAAGAGTTCTGCTTCTATTATTTCTGTATTGTTTGGTAGTTTCCATATTGTTGTTATATTGTTATCTTGTATGTATATTGCTGCTGATGTGGAATCGTTGTTTATTTTCGAGCCATCTGTGAATAATTTTTTATAATTTCGATATCGTGTGTTTTCTAACATTATATATTGTGCTCTTATTATTTGTTCTGGGATATTTTTTGTTTGCTCATCTAAGAATTTTGTTTCTATATTTTTTGTAATATCAAACCAAGGTGGAATAGGGGTTATGTTTGACATTGTTTTTATTTATTTTCACTTGCAATTCTTTGTTTGTTTCTATTATTCTATGGATTAAGTTATTTTTATCCTTTTGAGGGTTATATTCTTTTATATTTTCTGTTAACATTTTTTTTATTTGTGTATTTTTTTTTTTCTAGTATTTTTAACATTTGGGTGAATTCTTTTTCTTTTAGTTTATTTTTGATCGACATTTTATTTGTTAGGGCATAGAGTGCATTTATTGGAGTGGTCTTTAAACATCCAGTGGCTATTCTCAAAGCTCCATTTTGAACTGTTTCAATTTTTTTTATTTCTGTGTCATTTTGCTGTTCCATAAATTGTTATACCATATTCTATTTTTGGTTTTATGTAGATATCATAGAATTTTATCATTGTCTCTCTGTTTGCTCCCCATGTTGTTGTTGATAATTTTTTCATTATGTTTATTCTATTTGTACATCTAATTTTCAAGTTATTAATATGGTTTTTCCACTTTAGTTTGGTGCGTCGAATTCGAGTCCTAGGATTGTATGTTTATTTGTGAATTTTAGTTCTTCATTATTTATTTTTATTATTGGTATTTGTCTTATTCTTTTTTTTGTAAAGCACATTACTTTGCTTTTAGTTAAATTTAATTTAAGCTCCCAGTCGTTAGCCCATTTTACTATTTTATTTAATCCTACTTCTAGATTGATTTTTGCTTCTTCTAGATTTTCATTTATTGTTATTATATTTATGTCATCTGCATATATTATTTTGTTGGTTTTTACTGTTAGATTTAGATCTGACATCATTATGTTGAATAGTAATGGACTTAATGGAGATCCTTGTGGAAGTCCTTTACTTATTCCTCCTTCCTCGGATTTTTGGTTTCCTATTATTATTTGGTAGGATCTATTATTTAAAAAATTAGATATCCATCTGAGAGGAGTACCCGTTATACCTAGTTTAGCTGCTTTTATTATTATTGCATCATGGTTTACTTTGTCAAAAGCTTTTTCTAAATCTAGAGATGCTATTAGGGCATATTTTTTCTCTTTATAAGCTTTTTTAATATGAAAATCGATTATTTGTAATGTATCTATTGTTGAGCTATTGGGTCTGAAACCTGTTATGTCTTGACTTAGTTTGTTATTTTTTTCAAGCCACCATATTAGTCTATTGTTGATTATGCTTTCCAGCATTTTCCCTATACATGAGATTCTTATGAATCTATATGATTTTTTATTTGCTGGATCTTTATCCGGTTTTAATATCGGATTTACAAGTGATTTCTTGAATTCTATAGGATATTCTCCTTTTATCCACAACTGATTATAGATGTTTAAAATTTTTTCCAGTAGGTTATTTGGGATATTTTTATAAAATTCATAAGGGATACTGTCTGGGCCACAAGCTTTATTATTTTTTGTCTTTTTTATTACAGAAATTAATTCTTTTAATGTTATCTCCTTTTTTAATCCGTTCGTACTTGGCAATTCTATTAAACTTTTAAATTCTGATTTTGTTATTAAGCATTTTGTTTTTTGTTTTATTATACTTTGGAATTCTTCTTTTAAGAGTTTTAATTTCTTTTTTGTTTCTTGTATTGGCTGATCATTATCTATTAGCGGGTAATTATTTATTCTATTACTGCCTGAAAGTTTCTTAATAAAATTCCATATTTTTTTGGTTGGGGTTCTAAAATCTAATGAGTGGCAGAAATTTGACCAACTTGTTCTTTTTTCCTTTTCTATTGTATCTCTTGCTATTATTTGAAGTTTTTTGTATTCTATTCTGTTTTTTTCATTAGGATTTTTTCTCCATTTATTGAATGATTTGTTTCTTTGTTTTATTACTTCTTTACATTTTTATTCCACCATGGTTTTGTTGGTTTATTTTTACTATTATCATTATTTAATCTGAAATGTTTCATCCCTATGTTTTTTATTATTTCTGTTATTTCGTTCAGTGATTTTATATTGTCCACATCTATTTTTTGTATTTCTTCTTTAAATTTTATCCATCCTTCTTCATTGAATTTCCATTTTTCCTCTTTAACTATTGTTTCTCTATTGTGATTAATGTCTCTTATTATGATTGGAAGGTGATCGCTTCCTCCATATATTTTTGCTTCTACTTCTAATTTACTCAGTTCTGGGGTGCCCAGAACTAGGTCTATTGTAGACCCTTTACCTGTTTTCGGATCTATTCTAGTAATTTGTCCTTTTGGAGTTAACATCAGTATGTTATTTTGATTTATTAAATTAAACAAGTTTATTCCAGTGATATTTGTTATATTTTGGTTTGTTTTTGAATTCCATAGCGGATGATGGGCATTAAAATCTCCTATTATGAGTTTTGGTTTTTCTATTTGGTTTATGTAGTGTTCCATATCTTTTTGATTTACTTTGTTACATGGGTTGTATATTAAAAGTAAGTGTAGCCATCCTCTTTTATAGCTAATCTTTATAGCTAATGTTTCGATGTTTTTATTTTGTAATTCATTTAGATTAATCTTCTTGTATTGTATATCATTTTTTATACAAATTGCTAAGCC
>NW_020868857.1:866429-886429 GCF_003789085.1 Penaeus vannamei
TAGTTGCAAGTCTGATAATTATTTTTTGACTTTATATAGTTGCATTTTTTGCTGAATGAATGATAAAATCATGAATTAATTTTTTTAACTAGATATCTGTCATTACTTTATCTCCTAAAGTATGAAAATGTTTGACAGCTGTGTATATTACAGAACAAGAGAAAAGGAAGATCAAAAAAAAAAATTTAATCTAAGCTTTAATTCATGAATAATTATATATTTACCTCTGATTTCTGCATCTCCCATCAATAATATTTATCCTGTTCTCTCTCCAGTACCAGAGTCCAGGCCGTTGGTCACACCCTGGCATGGCTATACATGTAGCAGCTCAGGTAGCTTCATTGAGAGAGAAGAGTGTCCAAGAAATTTTAGCATTCACTAGACAGAACACGAATAAGGTCTATGGGGTGTAGGAAAGATAGTGGATGTGCCTTAGTTGTCTAGGTAATTGCATTGAATGGGTTGTTTTGTACATGGATTTTTTTGGATGGTGAGTGTTATTGTTGATACCCTGTTCCTTTCTTGTATCTTGTAGAAGCTACTGAATTAAATGGATACTAGTGTTTTGTTGTGCAATAATAGTGCAATGCAAATATATTGTGTTTATTGGATGGAATAAGTCATATATGGATTTCTTCTCACTGTTGTTAGAATATTAAAAGAATTGTTTGGTTCCTTTGCATATTTTTTCCCATTCAGAATACTGATACTTGTAAACCTTTTACAGAGATCATCAAGACTATGTAGTAAAAGCAAAAGCAGCTCTTTTATGAAATAGTTTCACATTTATGTTATTATAAAAATAGTGATTTACATTAGTTAGTTTATATACTGTTCTGGTCTGCATGGGAATAATGATAATAAATAATACTGACTTTGCTGGCAGCAGTGGAACTACATCAAATATGTAACCTGTTAAGTGTTACAATACTTTACATATAGGGTACCCTCACAGGTTACAAAAATTTTTTTTTTTTTTTTTTAGCCCAAATAACCCCAAAGCAATCAAGAAACAATTAATACCTTTAAAGGGATCAGCGCACTTTTTTTTCTTTTTTTCCCCAGACCTGGACTTCCCCACCCCCACTGCTGCCAAATCTTCTCCCTTTGCTTCTGATGTGCTTCATACGCTGTCTTCCAGCATATTTTACATGCAACCATTAGTTAATCCATAAAACTATATATATAAACTGAATAAACTCATTTTCAAAACGAAATCACACAAATAACACAAATACAAGGTGGTGGCATGACTGCTTTCCTCGTTCTCAGAATAACCTTCGCCAAATACATAATACCTATTTTTATCACTATCATCTAGGGGGGCATCATAAATAAATTCATCATCTTCACATGAAAGCAATGAAGGAATGCTTGTTATATTTAGCAATTGCCTGCGTCTACCCGGCATGACAATAAGGACAGCTCTGGCAGCAGGAGAGTACCCAAAATTACTGCACCTTCTGGGGAAACATGCCATGTCACATGATGTAACACATCATGTGACATGAGAAACCTCTGGGCATACCCAACGCAAGGACGTCATGTGACATGAGAAACGCTTAGCGGGTTAACAAAAGGCCAGATGTTTCATTAGTGACCACTTGTCATGAAATACATGTGCAGAGAAATGGTCAGTTTTTCTTCATAGTATTTTTGTGAAACTCCTTATTAGTTTCTTTCCTTAAAATTACATTGCTTCTCTTTTCTTTCTATCAGTTTATTTCCTTAACGTATTGATTAATTGAGGATAAAGTCCATATTATCAAAAAGAAAAATCATAGGCTGCACTCTTACATTTAATTCCCAGATTAAATGTTATTTGTAACTTGATATTTTATATTGGGTTACTGATGATGGTTGTCTGATATTTTTTGCTTCAAATATTACTCAAGCATTTATTCCTCGTCAAACAATTGATTGTTACTCACTTTTTATTTGTAATAGGTAAGTTTTAACAACAACAAAAAAAAAAAACATTCACAATAATATTTATTAGTTAAAAATGGAATCCGTTACATTTTTAATGTTTCCTCATATGGGTGATGTGATATAATTTATTTTTTCCATTCACTCAAGACAGGAACGAGTTGTTTTTCTTTCAGTTAGAGGAAAAACATTCCTCAGTCCTAAATAATATTCTACTGATTACAATGTTCTTAATAATGGAATTACTGAGCATTTTGTAAGATTTTGAAGATTGCCTTTTGGAAGAGTAAAGGCAGTGATAATACCCTAGAGACAATTTTGCAGAATATATGCTACTGACACCCCAAACACAATATTATATAATGAAAGTTTGTCTCATTTATTTCTCACAAACAGATCTTTGAAAAAAAAATCTCTTAAAAGTACAACCTTCAAAGACTTTGGTATCTAGCAACATTTTAAAATGCTCCTTTTCAATCACAGTCCACTTCCAATGAATGCTGTTAGAATATATCAAAGATATAAATGTCCTGAAAAAAGCACATTACAAAAGACCCGGATATAAGAAACCTTCACAAACAACTAAGGTGTTACACTACTTAAAACAAGTAATAACAGAATTATATAATGATAGGAAAACTTCTCTCCATAATAATATATATTTTTTTTAGGCAGATGACTGACAGTAGCTCTTTGTATCAAGGATTTTCTTTCCACACATTGCACAAATACCCTTTTTATAAGCACATCCTTGACAGAAGTTGGATCCAGCTTGGTGAACTTTTGTTCTACAGATCCTACACTCCACAAATTTGGCCTGGAAAAGATGAAATATAGAATTATAACAAAGATCTTTCTGATCATTATATACTGTCTTCTTTTTCATTGTCAATGTATCATAATTCTCCTTTGACATTTACTCAGCTCTCAATTTCTACAAAGTTTACATTACTTATAAAAATATAAAACAAAAATGTTAAAGTAAACTTGTAAATCAACACACTGGCTCTGGGTGTTGTGGCCATTATGTAGTGACCCCCAATCCCATGCTTCTTGTGAGGGCTTAGAAGATGGATACTAAGGCCCAGTGTTGGGGATCTCCCCTATTTTAGACCTCAGCCCTCACAGCCAATTTTGCATGGTCTTTTCCTTTCCTTCTTTTCTTTTCTTTCTCGTCAACCCCATCTTCTGTTCACTTCTTTATATGTGAAAGCTTGACCTCCCTAATCAGACTTCGAACCTGTGTCATCACAGCTATGCAACTGCGAGACTGAAGCTAAATGCAGCAGTGCATTATTCCATCTTTCATATGAAAGCTGTGATGAAAAGATGAGAGGCTGGCTTTGGGTCAAACCTGAATGGCATCAGGGAGGCATGGGCATGGTATTCCCTGTCTAATTATTTGGTTCTTACTCCTCATGGGGATTGTGAGGGGTGAACTATTTCTTTTTCCCATATAATGCAGTATCAGTACAGTGCTTCACTATTCCCTCTAGAGGTCCTAAACCAATATTGCCAAAATTACCATCCCTCGACATGACCTACTCCATGAAATTTATATTGGTGCTGAGTCCTGCCCAGTCAGACCATATCAATCCCTCCGCCATCAGTGTCAGAAATGTTTCTGTGTTGGCCATCCTGCTAAGCACTCACTCCACAGCCCCCTGTCCTCTATGTGCCCAACCTGGCCATGACTGTTCAAACTGCTCTGCACAAGCTTGCACATGTGCCAAGTGTGGTGGCTCTCATGATGTATTTTATAGGGGATGCCCTACCAACAAGTTTGAGTCTGAGGAAGTGAACATCAGATTCAAACTTGGCCTCGCTTTATGTGAGGCCAGGCAGAAAGCAGGCCAATGAGGTTCTGCTCTTGCTACCTACTCCTGTGCTGTTCTTCACTCTTCCCCTCTCCCTTTTCCCTCCAAGATGTTTCTACATCTCCCCCAACATCTTTTCCTCCTACTCATTATGTTCTCACTTCTACCTCTCTCTGTCAAGTTCAGACACTCCAATCCCTACTCCCTCCTCGCCCTATCTATTGCATCAGACAATCTAAACGTTCCACCCCATCTCCTACTGCATCCTTTTCTATATCCACCTCATAACTCTCAAATATGTTTCCTCTTTTCCTGTCATAAGAAATCCTTTGTTTCTCAGACCTCTGCAACCAATGCCCTTTCAGAATCTCTTTGGGATATGCAACACTATCTATTCATGACCCAAAAGAACATACCTATCTCTCATCCATCTTCCAATCTCTGCTCCCATTATCTCTATTCATTCATTTATTGAAAAATTTCTGCCGTTTCAGCATCTAAGGTCATTAGAGACATACAAAATATAGCAACAGGGTTAGGCTTGGGGGCAAAAAGTCATACAGGTTTATGACAATGTATTGTAGCAAAAAGGTTACAAATGAGTTACCAATTAGGACAGAATATGTCAGATGTCAAAGGTTGTAGAGTGCTGTAGGTTAGTATGGTAGTGAAGAGGGAAACCGAAGAGCAAACAGAGTACAAAGGCCATTCAGGACACACAAAGCCAGCCTTTCATCCTTTCAGTACAACTCTCACACTTTGGGATGGAGACTGAAGGGATTGAAAAGAAAAGAAAAAAGTGAAGAAAAGATCATGTAAAAGTAGTTGACACGAGGGCTGAGGTCCAAGGTAGGGGTGATCCCCTACCCTTGGCCTCAGTCTTCAACTCCTAAGCCCCCTCAGCCCACAACAACAACAGCAATGGGGATAGGATTAGGTGGGATGTTCCCCCTACACTTCTGCCTCTCATTCCCTCCCCACACATCCTATACCACCCTGCCTCATCTGCAGCCCCCTTCCTTCCCTGTTATCCATTCTGTTTCCTTTTGTCACAACAGTGCAATATTGACATTTCTCCTGAAATTGCTCTTTGATCTAATCATGCTTAACCCCCTTTTCCCTTTAGCTAATCCCTGCCTTATCCCATGGCCATCCTTGGGGAATCCCACACTTTGTTATTGACAACATTTCCTTCTTCAGATGCATACACATCATCCACTTAATCCAATCATCGTCAGGATCCTACTACTGCCTGCCATGATCAGCAGTAAATGTTCTATTACAGAAAATTGAATATTTCTAAAAAACAAAAAAATGGACTAGCTAGAGATGATATGGAGTTTGTACAAGGAAAGCACACTCTTACCATATGGATGCAGCAAATCAAACGACAAGTATAAACATTGGGAAATGGCTGAAAAACTAAAAGCACTTCTGCAGAAAAAGAAAAAATAACACTGCAAATGGGAGGCATGGAGTCTTGTCATCACACATAAATGTTTTGTGTGTTCCTGGCCTACAAGTTCCATACCCATTAGAAAGTTTAATGCTCATATTTGGGCCCATGTGCAGGCAGTGAAACATTCACATCCAAGGGCTTAAATAAGTATTTATAGGCATTGCAAACAATGGCATAAATGAGTGTTGTTATTTTTAGCAATTAGTGTTTTTTGGAGAAAGGGGTCATGTTGCCAGCCACTCAGCCAGCCACTCAGAGGGTTAAACATTTGCACAAGCTTACTGTGTACGGGTTGAAGCGATTCTTTTTCCCTGTGAGAAGCTTGTTCTCGTTGATCTTTCGTCCTCCTCCTTCAGTTGTGTTACGAGCACCATCTTTCCATGTGTCTGGGGTAATGACCTGAAATTTGATTAGGAAAATAATCATACTAAGGATAGTATCACATGGCATGGACATGTCAGGTTTACTAATAGTACTACCCATTCATACATTAGCCAGTAGGGTACACAATGAGTAAATATCATAATGTGTCACTGGTATAACTTACTTGCCACACCATATTAACTATATATTGATCTCTCGTAATCTGACATTTATTACCCCCATCAATATGTATTAGTTTTGACTTTTGAAAGACATATTTATGGAGACACAAATCTGTTCAAATTTAAAGAAAGCCCATCTACCTGCAAGAAAAATTGCCCTTATGTGATAGGTTGTTACTGATGGGCACACCTATAGCCATCATGGATATCCTACCAATTTGATGGGAAATGTTTATACTTGTCCTAACTCGCTCTGGCAAGTGAGCGGACAGTCCAGCTTTACATAGCAAATGCTAGCTGGATGCCAGTAGTTGCTGGGATAGTTAATACACAGAAAATTATGCCCCATCAGTGTAGGGATAAGGAACTACTTCAAACTCACTCTTGCCAGACAATATATGATGGAGGTTTGTTGTGCTTTGCTAAAGCTCAAAGGAAGTCAGACCTCCACCCCTGTAGCCAGACTCTTGCCCTACTGCTTATTTTTAGGTGGACATTTTCCTACACACAGTTTGGTGTTGGAGTTTATGAATAAGACTGATTTAATGTCATGCAACAAGGACCTCCAATCCGGAATGAGATTTGTTGCATTATGCTTACCCTTGGTCACTCTTAATGCAACAAATCTCTCATAGCTGAAATATAAATAGTTTAACAACTTATAAATATTATTTCTTGTTCTTTCATATCTAAAGTAATGAGAAAAAGTAAATAGTTATACAAGATCAGATCAACCAACATTAGATCCTAATTTGTAATTAGATTTAATTATATGCAAGGAAATGCCCACTTGAACAAAAACAAACAAAGGGAACTGGCTGCCTAGCAAAAACTAGCTGCAGAGGAAGAGTTTGACCATGAGGAAGTCCTACCATCAAGCCTAAAATGTGGAACTCAAGGTATTTATTCTGGTTATTTGCATTACTTAGACTTCACACCCATAAAACTTAATTGCATTACCTTGTTAACATTTATTACAAATCCATAAAAGTTTAATATATGAATTGGTTAATCTTTATGGTATGGACACACTAAATTAGGGCAAAATTAATATGATATTCTTGTTGAAGACAAAAAGTTGCAGTCCTCGGTACAAGAAATAATTTGCAGACATGAACAGTAGCACCACAAATAAAAGAAAAAGATTGTGAAAGCGCCACTCTCAGCCTGTGGTCCCCACTGTGCATACCGAGGTAGGTGAAGACAATATTTCCTGGGGGATATTGAGGGAGCAGAGCCCCCCATCAATCCTCCCCTCGGGCAGTGATCAAAGGGCATGCTCAGTCACGGCAACAGATTAATTTATAAATTTTGTGACGCAGAGTTGGCGAGTGTGTCCAAACTGTAAAGAATTACCTATTCTTCTTCCTACAGTTAAATATTTATGTTTGCTATTTACCAATATTACAGGTATATTTTGTCATATTTCTCCCTAACAGCATGATTCCTGTGAAGCAGTTTTGTAAAAATTCCAGATATCACAAACAGGTAGGTTGTATTGACAAGAAGAGATTGTTGTCAAGTCATCATGGCAAATGTCTTTTAGACCTGATGAATGCAAAATTCTCAGCTTCACCAGATCCCACGCACCAATTCACTACACTTACACCCTACATAACCAACATTTAATACCTACAGCATCTTATAAATACCTCAGCATCCATCTAACCAACAACCTTACCTTCAACACACACATGCACTTCATCATCAATGAAGCAAATAGAACATTGGGGTTTCTGAGGAGGAACCTACACAACTGTACACCTGACATCAAACACGTAGCTTACAGCACTTGTACGCAACATTAGAGTACTGTACGGCTACATGGGATCCTTACACTAAGCACAGTATTGAGAAGCTCAAGCAGGTCAATACTAGGGCTGTCAGGTTTATTACACACAATTACACACATACACCTGGTTTTACATCACACATAAAAAACAGATTAATATGGACCTGCTCGAAACATGAAGACAAGCACACAGAGTTATAATCATGTACAAAACCACAAACAACCTTATAGACATCAACAAACACGAATACTTACAAGCAGCACACTCAAGCAACACAAGGAACTCACACACCAGTAAATCCGTCGCATACCACACCAACACTGACTCTTACAAGCACTCATTCTTCCCACATCATCAGGCTCCCCCAAGTTATAATTGAAACTAAAACACTTAATACTATCACAAACAAACTAAACAAACATTTACTACAAGCACCTTCTCAAACACTGACACTTCCACTTGCACCTTAATCCTTACCCCTTTCCCCCAGCAACCAACCACCAATTTGCACCCTGTGCATTACTATTAAGATTGAGATTGAGATTGAGATTTGATGAGATAAATTTTGATTTCTCTTTATACACTGACTGTGTCGAACCCGAGCCAAGTCAGTACTCAGTGACCCATCTGATTGCATGGAGATTTGATATATCTTCTCTACAGAATTTTATAGTGTGCCACAATATCTAGGGGGTATATTTTGTAGGGTAAATCTACTTTCAAATTCTACAACTTTGGGCAGAATGAACAAATGTTGTAGAGATCGGACTAGGTTGTCTAAATTGACTGGCCAAAAACAAGGGGGTGTATTTTGTAGGGTAAATCTACTTTCAAATTCTACAACTTTGTGCAGAATGAACGAAAACTGACTGGCCAAAAACAGAGATGTTTTAGGACATTCCCATTAAAATGATGGTGGTTCCTGTTAGCTTTGAGCACTACTAGCTTCTGCGAAACCATATTTTTATACAAAGACAGTGTGATGGGCAGAAAAAATGATGATGTCATCACGACAGCAATGATAAACGCTCACAGAATAAGAAATATTTAAGTGCCTACATATAGCAGGGTGCTCTGGAACAAAGTTGAGTAGGTACTCCACTTGCATGATACACCATATCAGCTTCATTGAGACTCATGTAGAAAACAAACTAGTGATAATTTTTTGGAATATGTCCGACTAACAGATTGTGATGATTTCAGTATCTTTGGATTCCTCTCACCATATTGGCCCTGATAGTAGGGGAAAGCTTGAAAGGTACCAGGGTGATTGCCAGGTAAACTGTTAATGATATACACAGAATCAGTCACTATATTGTCTAATGCAACCCCCCATGGGGGGTTGCCACCCATCAACCCCCATCAAGGAAAACAAAGAATCCTCAGTAAATTTGGAAAAAGACATCACCAACGCTTTTAGGGACGAAACTAGATTCGTTCGATTTCAATTGTTTTCGTTCGGTTGATTCTGGTGTTTGTTTTCATTGGAAATGGCTAGATTGTCTTTTCCATACCAGAGTTGCGCCACTCTTGCCGCCCCCCCATCCCCGCCCAGGAAACAGAGAATCATCCACGTATTCACGGCAGGAGAGAGCGTCGGACAAAGTCGGCATTGGGCGCTTCCACATGCCGTTCATACGCACGCAAAGCACCGTACATTTAGTCACTTCAGTGAAAATAAATCTAAAACAAACCTATGCAGAGGAGGGGCCGGGGTGAGGGTCCTCGATATCAGTGGAGTGGCTTGCGGGAGTGGGAGTGCCGGAAAGGGCTGCGTGAGCACGAGCGACGCGACGGCCGATCGCAGGACATTTCAGAGGGTAGAACTCCATGTTCATGTAATAGTTTCAAGCTAGCCTTATCGTCTTCAATTTTTTTTTTTTTTTTTATAAATTGGAATGTTCAAATTTTTTTTTCTTAATAACTTGGAATGGTTTGATACAACATGACACACACACGGAGGTCATGGCGAGACTAATTTGAAAATTGAATTTCATAGCTGTTTCCCTCGTGAATTCCTTCCCCATTGGCTATTAAATTAACCGCCAAACAATGAACCAATGAAATCGTGACACTGGCCGTGACATCACGGGCGAGATAACAGGAACAGTACGAATACGAGAGACCCCATGCATGCGCAGTGGAGAATTTGATCAGTATTCCCGCAGCTCTCGTGTGAACCTCACCTCATTTTATTATAATTTTTATCTATTTTGAAAATTAAATAACTTCGTAATTATTAATTTGCGAGACAAGTTTGTTTAATGAAAAGATTGATAATTAAATATCTTCAAGGCTATAAGGTTAGTTTTGGTTGATTCAAAGGTGACACCTTATTCCAATAATACCGAATCCTCCATGTATTCACAGCAGGCGTGAATGTATGATCACCATGTAGGAACAGCATTGCCAAGTCTGTGCAGGCGTGAATGTATGATCACCATGCAGGAACAGCTTTGCCAAGTCTGTCCAACGCTCTCTCCTGCTGTGAATACATGGAAGATTCTTTGTTTTCCTGGGTGGAGGTTGCAGGGGGTACAGGCCCCTGCTTTAGACAAAACAGTGACTGATTCTGGGTATATCACAAATTCCCTGGTACCTTTTGTGCTCTCCCCTGATATTAGGGCCAAGGTGGAGTGGGGTTTAGGCTGTTTCCGAGCACTAAATTTATAATTGGCAACTAGACTGAGAGGAATCCAATGATACCGAAATCATCGCGATCTGTTAGGCGGACGTATTCCAAAAAAATACTGGGCCAGCTAAATACGCGACTCAACTTGTTTGATGCAAACACTTTATTTAAATATCCATACAAAATGTTAAACAAGGGTGACGGTGATGCATGATGAATCGTCTTGACACAACTCGACTCCTTGGCGTAAACGTAGCCTGAAAACTATCAATAACTGCAATTTGCCTCAAGAAAAATACCTCCTTCCCTCTAAAAAAAAAATAACTCTACGGCTATCCTTACCTTCCCAAGTTTCTTCTGGCATTTTTCGCACACCATTTTGTCACAGGAAATTTGCAAAATTAATTCAAGGTAAAGTTCCGACCCGACCGTCCCTTTCTTCGATTGTTTACAAACAATACGTTCGAGTTTTTATTATTATTATTATCATTATTTTCTTTGTTACTCTCGTTTTCCTTGAATTGCCAAGAGAAATTGTTTCTTATATTCCCATTTGTAATTTAAGACAGATTTTAACCAATGACTGATTTCCTTATAGATATAACGTTCAAGATTAATTTTCAGTTGGTTTGTTTTTTTAATCATACTTTATTAATCTTATTTGAATATTCTTATTATCATTAATCCATATATTCATAATATGTTTCTGCATACTCGGTCGATGAAATGTTTTTCTTCTTCTTCTTTCTTCTTTTATAGGGTTTTAGACTTTTGCATAGTCTATATCCCCTGGATCTTTTTTCTTTTCTATTCTTTCTTTTATATGATCTCTGTTAGTTTGGTTTTTCTTAAAAAGATTTTGGTGTGTCTAAGAGTATAAAACTTTTCTGTTGGGGAGAGATCTGCACCTGTGAATAATAAGTTTATGTTAGGGTTGATTACTTTGATTTTTCTTAAGGCTTCTTTCAATTTTGTTCTGCTGGAGTGGAATCTTGGACAGTGTAGGATTAAGTGTTCTATATCTTCTTCTTGATTATGACACCATCTACAGTAAGGGTCATTTGTTATTTTCATTCTATGTAGGTGTTTATTTAGTCTTGTGTGCTTAGTTATTATTCTAGTTATGCAGACATCTAATTTTCTATTTTTGGATCTTAACCATGGCTGCGGTTCTGTGTTCTGCAATAGATAATTCTTTGTGTTAAGAATTGTATTTAACTGAGTTTTCCAGTTTCTCTGGTTTTTTTTTTTTCATCTGTTTTATCTGTTTTTGTGTCTTCATGTATGGTTATGGGATATCTTATTTTGTGTGCTTTTTTAGCTGCTTGATCTACTATTTCATTTCCCTTTATGTTTTTATGTGAAGGTATCCACTGTAACATTATTATTTGATTTTGATTTACCATTGTATATATCAATTCTTGTATTTCAAAAGTCATACTTTTAGAATTCTTAGGTTTCGGGTTAGATATTAGTTGAAGTGCAGATTTAGAATCTGTAAATAGTACTGATTTTGATAATTTGTTATTTTGTATGTTTTAGCCCTTGTTTTATTGCAAAGAGTTCTGCTTCTATTATTTCTGTATTGTTTGGTAGTTTCCATATTGTTGTTATATTGTTATCTTGTATGTATATTGCTGCTGATGTGGAATCGTTGTTTATTTTCGAGCCATCTGTGAATAATTTTTTATAATTTCGATATCGTGTGTTTTCTAACATTATATATTGTGCTCTTATTATTTGTTCTGGGATATTTTTGTTTGCTCATCTAAGAATTTTGTTTCTATATTTTTTGTAATATCAAACCAAGGTGGAATAGGGGTTATGTTTGACATTGTTTTTATCTTTATTTTCACTTGCAATTCTTTGTTTTTTTATTATTCTATGGATTAAGTTATTTTTATCCTTTTGAGGGTTATATTCTTTTATATTTTCTGTTAACATTTTTTTTATTTGTGTTTTCTTTTTTTTCTAGTATTTTTAACATTTGGGTGAATTCTTTTTCTTTTAGTTTATTTTTGATCGACATTTTATTTGTTAGGGCATAGAGTGCATTTATTGGAGTGGTCTTTAAACATCCAGTGGCTATTCTCAAAGCTCCATTTTGAACTGTTTCAATTTTTTTTATTTCTGTGTCATTTGCTGTTCCATAAATTGTTATACCATATTCTATTTTTGGTTTTATGTAGATATCATAGAATTTTATCATTGTCTCTCTGTTTGCTCCCCATGTTGTTGTTGATAATTTTTTCATTATGTTTATTCTATTTGTACATCTAATTTTCAAGTTATTAATATGGTTTTTCCACTTTAGTTTTGGTGCGTCGAATTCGAGTCCTAGGATTGTATGTTTATTGTGAATTTTAGTTCTTCATTATTTATTTTTATTATTGGTATTTTGTCTTATTCTTTTTTTTGTAAAGCACATTACTTTGCTTTTAGTTAAATTTAATTTAAGCTCCCAGTCGTTAGCCCATTTTACTATTTTATTTCCTACTTCTAGATTGATTTTTGCTTCTTCTAGATTTTCATTTATTGTTATTATATTTATGTCATCTGCATATATTTATTTTGTTGGTTTTTACTGTTAGATTTAGATCTGACATCATTATGTTGAATAGTAATGGACTTAATGGAGATCCTTGTGGAAGTCCTTTACTTATTCCTCCTTCCTCGGATTTTTGGTTTCCTATTATTATTTGGTAGGATCTATTATTTAAAAAATTAGATATCCATCTGAGAGGAGTACCCGTTATACCTAGTTTAGCTGCTTTTATTATTATTGCATCGTGGTTTACTTTGTCAAAAGCTTTTTCTAAATCCAGAGATGCTATTAGGGCATATTTTTTCTCTTTATAAGCTTTTTTAATATGAAAATCGATTATTTGTAATGTATCTATTGTTGAGCTATTGGGTCTGAAACCTGTTATGTCTTGACTTAGTTTGTTATTTTTTTCAAGCCACCATATTAGTCTATTGTTGATTATGCTTTCCAGCATTTTCCCTATACATGAGATTCTGCTTATGAATCTATATGATTTTTTATTTGCTGGATCTTTATCCGGTTTTAATATCGGATTTACAAGTGATTTCTTGAATTCTATAGGATATTCTCCTTTTATCCACAACTGATTATAGATGTTTAAAATTTTTTCCAGTAGGTTATTTGGGATATTTTTATAAAATTCATAAGGGATACTGTCTGGGCCACAAGCTTATTATTTTTTTTGTCTTTTTTATTACAGAAATTAATTCTTTTAATGTTATCTCCTTTTTTAAACCGTTCGTACTTGGCAATTCTATTAAACTTTTAAATTCTGATTTTGTTATTAAGCATTTTGTTTTTGTGTTTATTATACTTTGGAATTCTTCTTTTAAGAGTTTTAATTTCTTTTTTGTTTCTTGTATTGGCTGATCATTATCTATTAGCGGGTAATTATTTATTCTATTACTGCCTGAAAGTTTCTTAATAAAATTCCATATTTTTTTGGTTGGGTTCTAAAATCTAATGAGTGGCAGAAATTTGACCAACTTGTTCTTTTTTCCTTTTCTATTGTATCTCTTGCTATTATTTGAAGTTTTTTGTATTCTATTCTGTTTTTTTCATTAGGATTTTTTCTCCATTTATTGAATGATTTGTTTCTTTGTTTTATTACTTCTTTACATTTTTTATTCCACCATGGTTTTGTTTGGTTTATTTTACTATTATCATTATTTAATCTGAAATGTTTCATCCCTATGTTTTTTATTATTTCTGTTATTTCGTTCAGTGATTTTATATTGTCCACATCTATTTTTTGTATTTCTTCTTTAAATTTTATCCATCCTTCTTCATTGAATTTCCATTTTTCCTCTTTAACTATTGTTTCTCTATTGTGATTAATGTCTCTTATTATGATTGGAAGGTGATCGCTTCCTCCATATATTTTTGCTTCTACTTCTAATTTACTCAGTTCTGGGTGCCCAGAACTAGGTCTATTGTAGACCCTTTACCTGTTTTCGGATCTATTCTAGTAATTTCCTTTTGGAGTTAACATCAGTATGTTATTTTGATTTATTAAATTAAACAAGTTTATTCCAGTGATATTTGTTATATTTTGGTTTGTTTTTGAATTCCATAGCGGATGATGGGCATTAAAATCTCCTATTATGAGTTTTGGTTTTTCTATTTGGTTTATGTAGTGTTCCATATCTTTTTGATTTACTTTGTTACATGGGTTGTATATTAAAAGTAAGTGTAGCCATCCTCTTTTATAGCTAATCTTTATAGCTAATGTTTCGATGTTTTTATTTTGTAATTCATTTAGATTAATCTTCTTGTATTGTATATCATTTTTTATACAAATTGCTAAGCCGCCTCCCCTTTGTTCTATTCTATCATTTCTTATGATATCATAATCTTTTATATCAAATTTGTCATTATTTGTAAGCCAAGTTTCGCAAATTGCGAATATCTCCGGGTTTTCTGTTTGAATTAGATATTCTATATCTATTTTTTTTGTTTATTACAGATCTAGCGTTCCATAGTATTGTTTTAGTCATTAAACCAAACTGATATTTGTTTTAATATTGGAGCAACTTCAGTTATTATCTCTGTTATTTCAATTATTGTTTTGTCTGATTTGAATTTTTCGGTTATATTAGTTATTAATTTGAAAATTCCTTTTGTTATTTCAACAAATGAAGGTTTTTCTTCTTTGTTTTTTTGTTCTTCTTCTTCTTCTTTCTTCTTCTTTTCTTTTATTGTTGGGGTTTTGTTTAGTGGTGTTGGTAGAGACCATGTTATGGGGGATTCTGTGAGTTTCTTGTCTTTTATGTTTTGTTCCTTGTGTGTGTTTGTTCTTTTGTTTTTTCTTGACTGTTTTTTTGTTTTGATTTTGTTGATTGAGTTGGAGTATTTTCTGCTCTGTTTGTGTTATTTTTTTGTTTTGTGGGTGTTTTTTGTGCTGGTGTTATGTTATTTGTTTGTGTTAGTATTTTAGCATATGTTTGTGTTATTTGGGTTTGTTTGTTGTATAGTGTTTGTGTTATCATCTGTTTGTTGTTTGTAATCTGTTTCTGAGTTGTGTATTTCTGCTGTGGTAATTATTATGTTTTTTTGTATTGGTTGATTCTGTTTTTGTGTGTTGGGTTTAAGTGATGGAAAAGTTTTTTTACTTCTAAGTTATTTGGTGTTGTGTTTTTTTTGTTTATTTCTTGGGCTTTTTGATGAATTGGGCAAGTTTTATCGTATGCTGTGTGGTTACCTTTACAGAAAAAGCAATGAGGTGGATTTTTGCAATCTTTATATTTGTGATCTTGTTGGCTGCATTTACTACATCTTATTTTGTTTTTGCATGATATCAACCCATGGCCATACATTAGACACTTAAAACATTTGGATATTGGGAATGTGTATTGATATACCTTATAACTTATATGACCTATTGTTAATTTGTTAGGTAATGGACCTCTGAATGTTATTTTCAGGGATTTAGTAGGAATCCATTTATTTTCTCCTGATATTTTACTTGGTTTATGAATCCTTGTTATATCTTTTATGTATGTATCTGGCCCCCATAGTATCTTTTTTTTTCTTTGATTTCTTCTATTTCTATATCTGTTTCTACTGGGGATATTGTTCCATAGGAGCATCCTTGATCTTTATTTGATGCAGGTTGCTTACAGTTTATTTCCCAGTTGCCTAGGTATTTAATTTCATTGAGAGGTCCAATTTTTGATATATCTACTACCTCGAATCTAATGGCTTTTCCATCTCCTATTACTCTTAATGAATTTTCAATTATGTATTTTTGAAAAATTGATTTATTTATGGCCTCAGTTAACCTTATTGGATGGTTGAAGTTTGAGGTATTTGATTTGTTTGTTATTTGTATTAGAATAACATTTTCTTGAGGGGTACCTTGAGTTACTGTTCCGTAGGTATGGTTCTCCGTGGTCTGTTTGCCGGTTTCTTCGTTTCTTGCTTGTTTGGTGTATGGGCAATCTTCGCTATCACTGTCTCGTCTTCTGCTGTTTTTCTGGTGTTCGTATATCATTTCATTGTCTTTTCCAGGTTCTTCACCTGGATCAAGATCAAAGTTTCCGTTCATAAGCTTTCACTTCACTGAGTTCGGTACTTTTTAAAGATTGATCACTCTTACACGTTGATGTTCACTCTTCAAAGTCTCGACCGGTTCTCCCGATGAAATGTTTTTAGAAAATAAACCACTTGCTGTGACGTCATTGGATGAAGGAAAACAAATAAAGATAAAATTATATTTTATAATTATAAGGAAAGGGAAATAGTAATGCTGAATATCAATATGATTTCATCAAACAACAACAGCAGCAGCACTAGCAACAACAAAAACAACAAAATAAAAAACACGTAATAGCAGAAATTTAAGAACTCAAAAGCCACCCAAATATAATAAGTACCGACTTAAAATAAATTAAAATGAATACATTCACTATACTTAAGTAAATCAAACAAACAAAAGACTTCAATTGCAGCACAGCAAATAATACACTGGGAAAGCAGAGAAGCAGCGCCAAGAAAGAAACCAAAGCAGGAAGAAACGAGCTCAAGAGAGACGAGGAAGTGCTTCTTACACAAAGAAAAAAATGACAATCTTGTGCTTCAATTAACCGCTTCATTCACCTTTAAAGATGCAAGCGTCACCATTAAAGCTTATTTCTTTCGTCAGCGTCACCGGAGTGGTAAATTAAGTGGTAGATTTTGTAAAATTAAAGAAAATGATGAGCTGTCAAGTGTGTGGCGAAGGCCACGTAAATATTATTATTATTATTATTATTTTGTTTATGTCTAGATTTTTTTATCTTATTTTTTATGGTTTGCTAATGTTGTTCTTGCTTCCTAATGGTCATGTGATTGAATTTGTGTGCTTTTTGGTAGAAGTAGGAGTGATTGATAAAAAAAAAAAAAAAAAAGTGTTCCTTTGAAATAGTAAATATATTGCTTGTGTTTATTATAATGCATGGTTTGCAGTCCTGTGTATTATGTGATTATCTCTTTTTTTACTACAATCTGTTAGTCATGCCATGTCAAATACTATGAAATTTGCTTTTTAATTTTGATTTCCCCTTTTGGTAATTCTGTAGAAAAATTTTGTCAGGCCAAGCTATGTTGGATAAATCAATTTGTGATTAATTATAGTCATGGTTTTATGGGAACGCAAACTGATTTTTATTGATGAGGTTTGAATGTGACGTAGGCCTAGATTTACGTAATCATTGACAGTCAGTTGCTGCTGCTTCGTCACCTCCGATGCTCAAACAAAAGCCAACAAACCTCTAAGAGGGAGCTGGGAGCATCAGACTGTTCCTAGTCAGTGAAAAATGACCAGGGAAGTCCAAAGACACTCAGTGATTATTTCTTGGCCTTTGCCAGTGTGCAAATAATATTATAACTGGATTTGATTAACAGTGATTGTCATTTTGCTAGTGTAAGTGTAAGTTCGTTTTATTCCAAGCAATTTATTGTTTATAATTTCTATGTAAAAATACAATATTTATGTCATAATTGGCAATGTAAAATAATGCAGAAATATAATAATGTTAATGATAACAGTAACAATAATGGTAATGATAAAAAGAATAATACACCAGAGATGACCAGCATCTTACCAAGTGAAGTTAAAGGTAATTCTTTTAAGTACGGAAGCACTCACCAGAGACAAAGCCTCGAACTCTGTGTCACAAAATTTATTCAGTCTAAGTTGCGGTGATTGGGTGTTGATGGGGGGCTCTGACCCTCAACACTCCCTGGGAAACATTTTCTTCACCTAGTATGGATGGTAAGATAGAACTAAGACCATAGGTGTTGCAGTGGGTGGCACTTTCCGCTATCTTTATCTTTAAAATTACTGTTTGTGTCTGCAAATTACTTTTTGTACAAACGACTACAATGTTTAGTTATCTACAAGAATATCATTTTCAATTGGCCTTACCTTAGTGCATCCATACTGTAAAGATTAACCAAGTTGAAATCATGTTTCCAGATGTATTTTGATCTTGTCTAACCCACTGGATCTGGGAAATGTGACTGTAATGTCATGAAAAAAAATTGACTAAAGGGCTAGGTGACTGGATTATGCCATCATAGACAAGTTTGGCTGAGGGCTGGGTCAATAGAAATGTGCTGTCCCCCCCAAAAAAAAAAAAAAAAGGAGAGGGGGGGGAGGACACTATTTCTGTGTTCAGGAGCCTATTCACTGGGACTGATGGTGCAGAGTAAATTACAGAAAATTGCTTAACCCCAAGCTGCCGGGCATGGCATGTACTTACATGCCATTGTCCATTGTGTGTGTTGAATTTAGTAATTGGCCTTCCTGTAGATGGCTCCACAAATACTGTCACCAATTACAGGAACTACCTGTCTCACCTGTTTACCCTTTTCCTTGGTTTTCGATAATATTTTAAAATGTTATTACTACTGTTAGTAATTTCAGTAACAATATAGTAGTTATAATGTTTTAACAAAAACAACAATGTCAATATTGATAGCATTAGTTTAAAAAAGAGTTTTCCTGCTTTTTCAAGGAAAAGTAAGGTCGCAAGATCTACTAATTGACTCCTTTATGGCTAAGCATTGGCAGAACCATCTATGTGTAGAAACATTTAACCAATCATTGCCAAAGGGAACGCACCATTTTCCCGGGACATTGGTTAATAAAAAAAATATGAAAGAAAAAAGAATTATAAACAGAATCAGTCACTAATGCAACCCCCCCCCCCTTTGTTATTGTTATTACAGAAAGTTGTAAACTACCTAGAGAGATGATAGGGAGTCACTCTTTTACCATGTTAAATCAAATCAGATAACCAACATAGATCTTAAAAAATGGTAAAAAATGCTTATAAATGCAAAGAGATAATAGCATTGCAAAGAGAAGTTAGGAGGACAAACAGATACATGCGCTTAGATAACACACATGCAGAAATACACACACGCAGAGATACACACAACACAGATACTCACAGATAGACACAGATAAACACACATACACGCATGCACACCCATACCCATACCCCCCCCCCCCCACACACACACACACACTCACTCACTCACTCACTCACTCACTCACTCACTCACTCACTCACTCACTCACTCACTCACTCACTCACTCACTCACTCACACACACACACACACACACACACACACACACACACACACACACACACACACACACACACACACACACACACACACACACACACACACACACACACACACACACACACACCACACACACACACACACCAAACACACACACACACACACACCAAACACACACACACACACACACACACACACACACACACACACACACACACACACACACACACACACACACACACACACACACACACACACACACACACACACACCAAACACACACACACACATGTGTGATGCATATTACAATTAATTAGAATCCTGTTCTACCTCATTTTTTTTTTTTTTTTTTTTTATCTATTTTTATTTTTGTTATTATTATTGATATCATTATTTTGATAATTATTCTTCCTCTTTCAGGCAAGTATACTGCATTGAAATAGGTAGACAACATAGATATTATGTAGTTTGTACTCATGTATTATTTACACAATTATCTTTGGGCAGAGGTTAAGAAGGGTAGGAGGAGAAAGGGGAAAAGAAAGGGGAGAGAGGGAGAAAAAGAGGAGTGGGCCAAAAGGGGAAAGGGAGGAGTGGAGGTGAAGGAGCTTAAAGAGAATTTGGATATGGAGAAGGGGAAATGGTGGATTTAAAAGCAGAATGAGTATGGGGAACGGGAGGGGGAAGGGAGAGGGGATTCAGA
>NW_020868857.1:891429-893929 GCF_003789085.1 Penaeus vannamei
CTCGGTTTTTACATTAGGCTACCAAATGTAGAAACACTCTCTTTCTCTTTCTCTCTTTTTCCCTCTCTCTCTCCGTTTCTCTCTCTCTCTCTCTCTCTCTCTCTCTCTCTCTCTCTCTCTCTCTCTCTCTCTCTCTCTCTCTCTCTCTCTCTCTCTCTCTCTCTCTCTCTCTCTCTCTCTCTCTCTCTCTCTCTCTCTCTCCCAAATCCTCAGCTATCCTTACTTGCTGTTATGAAAAGTTAATTTCAGGCCAATCAAATTCATTTCAGGTAACTAAAGCATGTAGAATGCCTGGCCAGAAGTATTTCAGGTACTTAGAATTTTGTTAGTCTTGAGGGTAATTCTGTTATATGTAACTGATTTACATACATGTGCAGAGACAGTCAGAAAGAAATGTTTCAACATAAACACACACACAGAAACAAAAGGGAACAGAAAAGAAATAAACAAACAGACAAATACATGGCAAATGAGACAGGGGAATGTCGGATTATATTACATTTTATTGGCATATTTAGTAATTATCATACCTTTCATAGAATTTATTGGAAATTTTAATATATGCAGAAGGAAAAAAGAGGTTATATATTTTTGTTAAATATTTTGTAAGTCTTATTTTAATTTCATGAATGTGATATTTTGTAATTGGTGATAATAAAAATAAGGTCTTGTGTGAGTAGTCATTTAGTGGGTTTAAGTTTTGGCCCTCATTGCTATAGAAAAAAATGGATGAAAATTGTGGTTTGTTCAAAGAGAAGAGGCCATCTCTTTCATTATCATGTGTTAGTTGAATAGACTTAGAAAGTATAGCAGTTGCTACTGCCAGTTCTACAACATTATGTGGCAGCAGCATTAGACAAGAGGTTTATATTTAGTTCACTGTAATAAGGATGAAGGTATGTTACATGTATGGTTGTACTTGCCAGTGTTTTCTGGCTTAAGTCTCTTTGTCCTTGGTTTCTTATTTCTTTTAATCTTTAGATATTCCTAAAATATGTATATGTTCATTTTAAGCTGTACATGTTTCATGCTTTGATATATCCTTAGCACCCGGTAATTTAGTTGTTAATTTTTATGGTACATTTGGTTAATGGAGGAAGAGGTATTGGTAACATAGGAGCAGATGTTAAGTAATGACACCAACTCACAGCTACCTTCGAAAGAGTGAATTATAATACATTTAGCTACTGATGTTCAAAATCTGAAGATAGCCTAAGTATGACTTCCTTTAGTTTTTGAATGCTGGAAGACATATCATTGAAATAAGTAGGGAGTTTATTTTTTAATACCCAATGAGTTAATAAAATATTAATCAAAAGGTGAATTTATGTAACATTTCCTCCCCTTGTATTCATTATTAATTTTAATGTTCATTAAAAAAAACAAAACTGTATGGTTGTGATGGAATCTATGGAAATTCATTAAGAATGTTAAATCATTACTGAGGCAATATTTGAAAATCATTGTATTTTGTTAACAACATTGTCAATTAAAAGTTTTATTGAAACTTGTTTTTTTCCTTGCTTTATTATTATCATTATAATTTTTTTTACTTCCCCCTCTTCCAAAAGATCAATTGAAATTTTAAGATGGCATGCACGTACATGCCATGACTGTTGTGCACAAAGTAGTGGGTGGCATCAAATACAACCATTCCCACTCCGTCAGCTCATCAGACTGAGCTTATTTTTCTCCGATAGTAGCGGCAGCATTTCTATGGTAAAACTTTTAGGTAATAGCACCTAAGGTGTAGGTAAACCTTCAAAAACTTTGTTTTGAAAAAGCTTTTAGGTGCCTACTGTTGCCTGCAAAATACCAAATGAGCCGGGCTCAAAGAGGAAACTGTTGATGCATGCGAATAAACCTGCGATAATGTCCATGTGGAATTTTTTACCCAGCATTTTTGGGTTAAATGAGACATTGTCCATATTTTTGAGGAGCTTAAAAGGGATGGTTATCAATATACTGAAACCTCTGCACATGCCTCCCCAATATCTCTCCAATTATTCATTAGGAGGGGCTTAGTGATCAAATTCTGTGCTATCTTTTCAGTTTGTTAGCTGTATAGAAAATTATTATTGGAAAGTATAGAAATATGAAAAAAAATAAGAACAATTTTTATAACCATTAGAATGTGTATGATATTTTTTATCATCAAAAAAACATAGGACTTGTATTCTAAAAAGGTGTTTCCATATGATAAATTCCTGTCAATTACAAATTGTTTTCTTAAATTGCCAAATATTCTCTTATGCCTGAGAACTCCCTAAGTGGTTCTATTACATTTGATGAAAAGTAAAGCTGAGTTGGATATTGCCAATGTTGCTTCACAGGAACTTTGTAGTAGTAGCTCTGCCGATTATCCAATCCATGTAAGTGTTGAAAAGTGTTAATGTTAGGACACAGCCTTCCCTCCCTTCTGAGTCAACAGGGAAAAAGCTCGACAGGCCCCCACCACACCTTACAACACTTTCAGTAACAGTATATAGGCTTGCTATTA
>NW_020868857.1:898929-908929 GCF_003789085.1 Penaeus vannamei
GGATAACTCTCCAGCTGGTGGTCTCGGGTCTCTGGGAGGGAATAACCGACTGATTCCAAAATGCTGATCCGATAAGTAGGGTCACAACCTTCCCTGGGCCTTCCATTCGGGGTTTCACCTGCCCACAAATGTTGCTTTGCATTGTCATCCATGTGAATTGAGAGATAGGATTCCTGGAGGCTGAGTGAAGCTGTGCAGACTCAGTCCCGGCAATCGAATGATCCTGCTGCCACTGCTCCTTCGGCCTCGCACTGCCTTTAGCATGATGCATGCCCTCTCACAACCTGAGTATCTGTTAAACGGACAGACTCCATTTTTTCCTTGGACTTCGGTGGTTTAGGGCGTGAGAGGGCGAAGAAAATTTTTCTTGCAATGATATGTAACTAAACAACCAGCATAGATGTAACTTTATACATATAAAGCCTTTATCTAATGAAATATCTGGGAATTACTTGAGTAAATTCTCAATATATTCAGTATTAGTTCGCTCGCCGGAGTAAATCTGACATAGCCAGGATCTTAAACGGGGAAGGTTCTGCTATCTTCTCAGAGCTTCCCTAGAGATGCCTTTGACGCTTCGATCTTGTGCCTCGCATGACTGAATTGTTTACTTGTACGTTCTAGTGTTGCTTTCTAGAAGTTATCACTAAACTGTTCATCACTGAATACAAAGTCAACAATTCACAAATATGTTGGGGGTACTCCCCGCCTACCTCACTGGGGCCGTTTGATAATTTAATTACTCTGAGGAGAAGGGAGTCTTCGTAAGGCTTTATTTAATTATAACAGATATAGACTTAGAAATGCAAGAAATTGAAGTTGCTTTAATACAGTTGCAGTCAATTTGCGCTGCAAATTTGAAAAGCCGAACAGGAGTGCTGCTACGAATCTTTTTCCTCTCACTTCACGAGCAGAATTCAATATCAAACAGACCGCGCTATTACGTCATCGCGTTCGTCATGAAATGTTTACATCTACGTCAAAGATTGCCAATTACCTATTTCAGTTTTCAATAAAAATGTCAAAAATTAATTATACTCTACTACAGACTCGTGCATATCGAAATATAACAAACAAAGGGAAATAAATCAAGGGTTCGTGATAACGCATTCGACGTACGAATCGAAAGAAAATAAAATTTACGTAAAAGGCAATCGTCTCTCAAGCTGCACCTGCCTGTACGTCGGCTACTACTACTATTAACTTCAAAGGTGAGATTCCTAGGTAAAAAACAACATAAAAGAATTTGAGTCCTCTGTATCAGGAAAAAAAATAGGAGAAATATACGTTGTACAGTTTTGGGGAGGATTAAAATATATTTCTTGTTAGTAATGTGAATAGATGTTTATACTACAGTAATTACACCTACCTCAAAATAGAAGAGTATTCAGATATTAAACGTTTCGGGGGGATGTATTGTGATGTAATAAGAGAAGGTCATTTGTTCGTGAAAGTAGTGAGGAGAATCCTTGATACTACAACTAATCTGCGTTCAGTCCTTCTTGAGTGTAAGGTTTGTAATCGGTAATAAAGATATTGAAGAAGTAAAACAATCAGCCAAAAAAGTTCAAAATTGCAAGGTAGGCAAGACTTTGTGTTTTCCGATTTTAGGCCTAGGGTTTGATTTTTATGATATATAGCTAAAAGTGAATATTGAATCATGAGGTTTAGGACCTTTTGGCATTGTAAAGTGTCAGTTTGTGCTCAAAACTCATTATAGAACTATATGTAGAACTGAGGAAAATAATGATAATCTGTGAAAACTTTTTTCTGAACTTGTGTATATTGTATAATTTTTTAGGATCAAATGTATATTTTGACATGTGTGATATCCTAGGTAACCTGCATAATGGTTAATATTCTGGGTTTTTATTACCAAAAGTGTCCTTAAACCAGATTTAAACAAAACATTTCCTCTTTGCAATGACATGCGAAAAAGTTGGATTTTCTGAAAAGGCAAGACACAAAAGAATTAAAATAGATAATGGTTTTTGCACACAACCCTAAACATTTGGGTTTCATGCATACCCAAAAATCGAAACGTAACCTTTCAGTGGCAGTGCTAAATGACATAGATTTTAGAAATTGCATGCATTACATTAAGAATGGCAGATTTATCTTTAATAGCAGATTTTAAAAAAATATATGTGTTTTATATTGTTTTTAACTTTATTTAGATAACATTAACAGATATCTTTCTTATTACTTAAGTAACAAGTTTGTTATTTTATATTTTAAACTTATTTTTAAAGATTTTAGATATGATATGCAGTATATTGTATATATTTCATTACATCATTATTCTGACAAAAATTGTTAGCATATCAAGATGTCTGCTGTACTTTGTAGCATTTTAAGACCCAGAGAACAGACCTGCAATAGCTTTTTATATAATATTTATATATTTTAGAACAAAATTTATCCTTGTTTTACCTACCCTTTAGGGTGCTTTGTGGCAACCCAGCTGAGCATTAACGGCCATGGCTGGTTCAGAGAAGACGGTGATGAATGGCTGTGTGGCCTCTCCATCCCCACAGAAAGAAGAGAAGGGAGGCAAGCCGAGGCCGAATTATAGCATTCTCCTTTACATTCCAAACCTCATAGGTGAGTCGTTAGCTTTGTTCATTGGATGTTATTATTATTATTATTTATTTATTTATCTTTTTTAATCAATGTTGCTATCATGATTATCATTATTATCATTCTCAGTATCATTATTATCATCATTGTAATTAATGATGATAATGATGATAATGATAATGATGATAGTAATAATAAAAGTAATAATAAAAATGATAGTCATAGTCATAGTCATAGTCAGTCAGTCATAGTCATAGTCATAGTCATAGTCATAGTCATAGTCATAGTCATAGTCAGTCATAGTCATAGTCATAGTCATAGTCATAGTCATAGTCATAGTCAGTCATAGTCATAGTCATAGTCATAGTCATAGTCATAGTCATAGTCATAGTCATAGTCATAGTCATAGTCATAGTCAGTCATAGTCATAGTCATAGTCAGTCAGTCATAGTCATAGTCATAGTCATAGTCATAGTCATATAGTCATAGTCATAGTCATAGTCATAGTCATAGTCATAGTCATAGTCATAGTCATAGTCATAGTCATAGTCATAGTCAGTCATAGTCATAGTCATAGTCAGTCATAGTCATAGTCATAGTCATAGTCATAGTCAGTCAGTCATAGTCATAGTCATAGTCATAGTCATAGTCATAGTCATAGTCATAGTCATAGTAGTCATAGTCAGTAGTCATAGTCATAGTCATAGTAGTCAGTCATAGTCATAGTCATAGTCATAGTCATAGTCATAGTCATAGTCATAGTCATAGTCATAGTCATAGTCATCATAGTCATAGTCATAGTCATAGTCATAGTCATAATCATAGTCATAGTCATAGTCATAGTCATAGTCATAGTCATAGTCATAGTCATAGTCAGTCATAGTCATAGTCATAGTCAGTCATAGTCAAGTCATAGTCATAGTCATAGTCATAGTCATAGTCATAGTCATAGTCATAGTCATAGTCATAGTAATGGTACTGGTAATGGTAATGGTAATGGTAATGGTAACAATAATAATAATAGTAGTAATAATGATAATAAAGATAATAGTAATAATGATAATAAAGATAATAGTAATGATAATAATAGTAATAGTAATGATTATAACAATGACAATGACAATGACAATGATAATAACAATGATAATAATAATGATGATAATAATGCCATCAATAATGCTGAGTTATGCTGATAATTAGTAATGATGATAATGATAATGATTGAAATTTGATATGATACGATGATATTAATGGTTAAGTGATGATGTTGATATACATGATGTGATAATATTATGTGTGTATATTAATTTATATTTATAATAATTTATTCATTATTTTTTTGTTATGGGGAAATTATTATATAGATGATAATGATAACTACTGATACTTGATAGTGGTATTATTGAATATAATGGTAAATTGATATATATTATTATCAATATATAAATAATATAATATTATAATATAATTAAAATAATAATAATAATAATAATAATAATAATAATAATAATAATAATAATGCTAATAATAATTATTGTAAATAATAGGTATAAAGGTAAATAATAGCATAATAGTTATGAATAAGGATGTATATGATGGATAGAGAATCTTATAATGATAATAGATAAGATAATAATGATAATAGTTGTAATAGTAATAGTAATTAGTAGTTATGGTAGTAATAGTGATGATAGTTTCTTGTAAATAGTGAATAGTAATATGCATATATATATAATAATCAATATTATAATCAATGATAATAATAATAATAATAATATAATAATAATAATAATATAATAATAAATAGAATTAATAATATATAATAATAGTAGATGTATAATAAGTAATATAGGAGGATATAATATTAATTTTAATGTTATAATATTAATAATAATAATAATAACAATAATAATAATAGTAATAATGATAGTAAATAATGATAGTAATAATATGATAGTAATAATAATAATATAATGATAATGATAATAATAGTAATGATAATGATAATGATATGATCATTATCATTATCATTATTCATTATCATTACTATGATTATGATTATGAATTATGATAATGATAATGATAATGATAATGATAATGATGCAATGATAATGATAATGATAATGATAATGATAATGATAATGATAATGATAATGATTATATAATGATAATGATAATGATAATGATATATGATAATAATGATAATGATAATGATAATGATAATGATAAGATAATGAAATGATAATGATAATGATAATGATAATAATGGTAATAATAATCCTTATTTTGATTTTATTTGATTTGATTTCTATTTTGTTTAGTTCTAGTTTTAGATTTTTTATTTTATTTTATTTTTATTTTTATTTTTATTTTTATTTCCATTTCCATTGCTAATTCTACCTTTCTAGTTTTATTTCATTTATTTTTCTTGTTTTGTTTTGTTTTTACTCTTTTTGACTTGCTTCTGACTTTTGTTGTTTCACTTCTTATGGCTTGAGTTGTGTGTTCTTCTCTGTATTGTTTATTTTTTTTATTTTAGAGTTTTTTTGTTATTTATTTTATTATTGTATATTGTGTTTATTGTGTTTTTGCGACGTCACATATAGAATAGGTTAGTGTTCTCTCTTCTATTGTCTTATTTCATTCTTAATTTCATGTGTTTTTTACGTCTGTTATTTCGTATCTGATGTGGATCGGGTGTAATATCGGCATTTGTTGTATGTGGATGTATGTGATTGTGTGCGAAGTTGTTTATTTATTCTATATAATGGTGGTTTATTACTTTATAATTTTATCGTGTGTATATTTTGAGTCTTAATTGGTAATTCTACTTTATTTTTGTTTCCATTTTTCTTTTCCTTATTTTTAATACTTAGTATGTTTTAGATCGTATGGTCTATTTATAACTTTGTTTTACGTGTTTATTTGGTTATTTTGTGGTTGTTTAGTAGATTGCTTATGTGCGTGATTATATCCTTTTTTTATTTTGTAATTAAAGTATTCGAGATAGTTGGTCGTATTTTATTTATGATCGTGTATTTTCTATTCTTGTCACCATCCAATTCACATCAGACCAGTTCCCAATGCAATCTACTATCAGGATTCGCTGACTTATGCAGCATACATTCATCATCATGGCGATCGAATGCTATAATACATGTCTATAACCATCGAGAGATCACCATTACATACAGATGTATCACGATTGATCAAATTCATCGCCGGAGAGGTGTATAGGTGGTTAAGTGTAGAATAGGCTGTGGTAGCTGCTCATGAAGGAGTGGATTGTCAGTGATATCTAACATTAATCTAGAGAAGTTTCATCAGATCATATTAGGTCATGCATTGCATGCGTACAGTCCATCATTATTAATGTATCTATACAATCTTCCATGTCAGTCATCGAGAGATGACATTCAATTGCATCGATCAATGACGATGATATAGTATCATGCATAGCATGAATTGATGCATATGCATCAGATTTCATATCATTCGATATGCATATTCATTCGTGATCTATATCTGATCACATTTCGCGCAGTAAGCATTAGTTATGCATCAAGTCATTCGTGAGTGAGCTCATATCAGTCGATGTAGTGTAGAGATGCATGACAGATTGCTATATCAGACATGTCGATATCGATAGAGAGACATCATCATCATCATTCATCATCATCTATACTATTGTCAGAGTTCTCGATCATATCATCTGCATGCATCACTTCATCATCATCAGTGAGTATTGTTTTGTTGGTTGATAAATTCATATTATCGGATAATTATTGGATGGATTGGATGATGTTTAGTGTGGATGTAATGATTGTCTTGATTGTGTGTTTCATGGTTTATTTGTTTTAGGAAATGATATTGATCATTTAATTATGTTTGGGCATTTGTTTTGTGTGGGATTGTGGAAACATGCAGATAGCATGGTTAGGCTTGCATAGCGATTATGATGATTTTGTAGGAGAGTAACTTGTAAGTGAGGAATTGTTGGGCTGATTATTTGTGTGTTTGGGTGTGTGCGGTATGTTTACATGGATTAGTGTATGACGGAAGATTGGTGTATGATGTGTTATAGTTTTCCCACTTCTCTTTTTCTATATTTTTATTATGCTGTGGATTGAGATGTTTTGCTATCAGTGGCATATATCCATGTAGTACTTTGTTATATAATTGTGTAGATTGTTATGTGATTTAGAAAGCGATTTGTGTTTATGGATGTTGAATGGATTTATTCTTCTCAGTGTAAATTGTCGTATAGTAATAATAGTCAGTAATATAAAATTCTTTCAGTGTAGTGATTAGTTTATGTATATCTCTAGAAGATGATTTTTGAAATATTTTTATTCATTAACATGACCTTGGTGTCGATGTACACTTGTTTGGACTGGTTTAAATTTAGTGGTTTTAGAATGTCTATATGTTGGCTGTGGTGTTAATTTAGGTTGTTTGATATTATCTAGGGAGCTCTTGGTATAACATTAATTCGCACTCTTATCGTATAGATTGTTGATATTAATTATATTGTATGGTATTAATCTGTAATGTATGTTGTTATATATGTATGTATGTTGTTATCTGTATTAGAACATGGTATAAGTGTAATGAATATGTAGATTGCGTTGGTTTACGGTTCTTTTTAGTGATATATATAGTTAGTATACATCAGGTATAGTATGAGGGTATATAGTTAATGTATGAGTGTATAGTAGTTAGTTAGTAGAGCTTATTATATATATGTATAGGAGTATATAATATATAGTACTACATATTGTGTGATGTAGTTATGTTATTAGATATAACTATTATATGTGTATCTGCGAGTTAGCATTGTATTTTATAATGTGTTACTGGGTGTACATGTTATATAGCTGTATTATATATAGTATATGTATATAATTGTATGTAATAGGTATAGTGTATATGTATATAGTGTAATTATGTAATTATAGTATGAAGGTATCACTAGTATTAGTGGTAGAGTGTCTTAATGATAGTGAGGTAGATAGACTATAATAATGTGATCGAGAGTAGGCTAGTATATGGAAGAGTAGGCTATAAGCGGAGTATGGTGGGTATATTTTACATGAAGCGTATGGGGTGTGTGTGGTGTGTGTAGATGGTTGTTGGTTGGATGTGTATGGGATGTTGTATATAGTGGTTTAGTATGTTAGTAGTGGGATAATATGGTTAGTCGTGGTGTATGTAGTGTATAGTGACTGGTATTAGTTGTAGTATCGCTATAATAATGAAGTAGTACTTTTGTGTGTGTAGTCAGTCGAAGGCGCTGGATAAAGTATTATGGAGATCGGATGATGGGCTAACTAGTTTATGTGTGTAGTATAGTCTCATAACTTGGTTAGAGAGTGAGGTGTCGTAAATTGGATAGAATTTGAGTTGTTTGTAGTTATATAGTATATAGGTTAGGTAGTATAGTAGTCGCTTTGTGGATAGTGAGTCCTATATTTTGGGAGGTTTTGCAATTGTATGTAGTTAGAAGTGTCTTGAGGTTGGTATGTATTATTGGCGTGTAATAGTGAGTAGGCATTAATTTGAGTAGTGTTGGGAGTATGTGTTATGAAATATTTTAAGGCAAGTATTAGTGTATTATTGAGTGCGTAGGGAGATTGATGAGTATGTGATTATCGATACGTAGTTGGATGAGTGGTGGGAGTGTAGTGAATGGTATATGGGTAACGTGGTATTATATTGATAGATGTAGCTAGGAATATAATATAGATAGTGTATATTATAATTGAGGATAGGCGTCTGGGCTTTCATATTGAGTGAATAATGGTATAATACATGGTATAAAAAATACATGTATATATATGGTATCAATATGAATATATATATATATAATATATATATATACATGTATATATCATTATATTAATGTAATATAATGTATATATACATGTATATTTATACAGTATATATATAGTATTATATTATTATATTATATATATATATATATTATATAGCTATATTTGAAGTATATATATATATATAAATATATATTATATATATTATGTTTATATATATATATAAATTATCTGGGGTGTATATTATATGGTGTATATATATTTATATATATTTATATTTAAATAGTTACTATGTAGAAATAATATATTATGCACAATGTATAATCCAGTATGTTAGTGTCGATATTTTATATTGGTGATATATATGTATATTATTATGTATATATATTATTAGTGTTTAGTATATGGTGTATTATTATTTATATATATAAATGCATATATATTGTTTATGTATGTATATAGATATTATATAAATGATTTATAATGTATTATACATACGTGGTAAATATATTGGTGTATATATATATGTGACTTATATAGTATATATATATATGTATATATATATATATACTATTATATATATATATTATTATTGTGGTGTAATAGTATAATGTATAGCATTATGTAATGCTATTATATATAATTTAGTTATATATTATATTATATATTATATAACTGATATATATATACGCATCGGTGATGTGATCGCATATATTAGATCGAGATTACAGTATTAGCTATATATCATTGGTGTGTGTTGTGGTTAGCTACTCGTATATATGTGGGTTGTAGTTAGTATATATAATATGAGATGATGGATTATTAGGTTATATATATAACGGATATATAGCACTCACTTTATTGGATGGTCACTATAATGATATAGATCGTGGTGGGGGGGCTGTATAGTGTGAGTATATTGCATGATATATTGAATGATAGTATTTGTGTTTAGGTATGTATGTATTTTATGGTATATATTATTGAAGAAGTGTTAATTATAGTTATGGATAGTACTAGGATAGATGATGTTTCATATAGGTTTACACAGCTGTATTGCTTTATCGGGTTAATTATATATTTATATATATAGTACATTATATATATGTTGATGGTTATATATGTTATTATAGCGGGCTCGATTCCGGATTAATATAGTCTGGTGAGTCACGTGGGATTGGTTTGCTCGAGCCAGATTATTACTCGGATACTATAGTAATGTTATTGCTGCTGGCTTATATAGCATATTATAACATTATCATATATTATTATTAATTATAATATATATATATAATTATTATAATGGTGTATATAGTTAAGGAGGGTATATGGTGTTTTATTAATAGTATTTATATGTTATAGTCACGAGATGTATATATCACGTGATATATATATGATAGTTCGCTACTCTCTCTCTGATGGTGACGCGTGTTGAGTTTCGTTAGCTTTGGGATTACTTAAGTGTATGATTATAGTGTGATCTATAATATGTACATAAATTATATTGATATATGGTTATATATGGTATTCCAAAAATAAGAAAAAATAATGGATTAGAAATTTTATTTTTTTCTTTTTATTTGTATGAG
>NW_020868857.1:916429-921429 GCF_003789085.1 Penaeus vannamei
GTCTCATAGAAGACTGTTATGGAAATTAAAACACTTAGGTAGAGTGAAAGGCAAACTCCTTGAATGGATGAAAGACTTCCTTTATGAAAGACAGAAGAACACCATAATTAGAAGGAAGCACTACATGGTTATGAGTAACCAGTGGAGTGCCTTAAGGATCGGTTCTGGGGTGATGATGTTTACTACTTTCGTCAAACTAAAGCCCAGGTAGTTATCTGAATCTGTTTGTAGACAATGTGAAAATACAAAAAAGTATAATAGATGATGTTCCATGTCAATGCCTCCAAGTGACATCAAGAACTTATTCATATGGAGTTGTACTTGGAAAATGGAATTCAACACAAATAAATGCCATGTGGTCAGAGAGTGGAAATCATCTGCTATGCCAATACAAATTAGGAGACATACTATTAAACACAGCAGTAGGGAGAAAGACCTTGGAATAGTCATTAGCAGGAACCTAAGCCCAAATGATCATATAAATAAGAAGATCCATAAAATGCTTTGAGTGATTGCCAACATGAAGACGGCATTCAGGTATGTGGATGAAGATACGCTAATGATCATTACAGCCATCATAAGACCTAGTATGGTGCAGTGCTATGGAGTCTACACTTAAAAAAAAGATACATGAGCTACAAAATACACGACTTGCTGCTTTGGAAGAAAGAAGAAAAAGGGGTGACATAATGCTGTTCAGCTGTGTTACAGGAAGAGTGAAGTTAGACAAAGATGACTTTATGATTTTAAGCACAAGAAGGATGAGAGGTCAATAAGAAGTTGAAAGTAAAAAGAGACAATAAATTGACTATTGAAACACATAACAGTCTTCCAAGTAATGTGTGTGCCAGAAATGTGCATCAATTTAAAAGGTTCTATGATGACTTAAGTATAGCAGATGAGACCATCTGAGCTGAGCTGTTTTCCTTTATTGAAACAACTAGGTAAGGTAAGAACCCCCACCCCCCCACACCCACACACACACCCACACACACACACGGAAACACATAGTTATCATTGTGCTTACTTTCATTACAGATGTTGTATTTGGTGTCAGCTGTAGAATGGATTTCATTTGTCTGCAATTATTCATTTGGAGCTAAATGGCGTGAGAGTCTCATTGAAGGACCCAAAGCTCCAACAATAGTTACTTGCATATTGGCTAATAGTAAGGCCTTAGATACATAGCCTTGCTTTGTGTCTGAGAACTGTGTAAATGTTTTAAAAAAGTGGAATATATGAAAATTTCTTAAATCATGTTGAAGATTAAATGTTTGATAAAAGAAAAATCCAGTATCCAACTTTCATCTCACACATTCTAGATTTTCGTAATGCTTGGGGAGTGTGGGTCATTGCTGGTCTCCATGTGCTTCCTGTGTGGCTCCTGGGCATTAAATACAACATATTTGAGTCTCACCTGTGGTTTCTGCCTTTCTTTGTTCAACCTCTTGGTAAGTGTCTTTAACAGAAATTGATCTGTTAATTTTTTTCAGTAGTAGATTTTTAAGCAGAATGGATTATATTAAAATAGCACTTGTCCTTTTGTGTGCAGTGTGTGTGTGTGTGTGTGTGTGTGTGTGTGTGTGTGTGTGTGTGTGTGTGTGTGTGTGTGTGTGTGTGTGTGTGTGTGTGTGTGTGTGTGTGTGTGTGTGTGTGTGTGTGTGTGTGTGTGTGTGTGTGTGTGTGTGTGTGTGTGTGTGTGTGTGTGTGTGTGTGTGTGTGTGTGTGTGTGTGTGTGTGTGTGTGTGTGTGTGTGTGTGTGTGTGTGTGTGTGTGTGTGTGTGTGTGTGTGTGTGTGTGTGTTTGCATGTGTGTGTGTATTAATGGCATTCTTTATTTTTTTATATATCTTTTATTTTTTAACCACATGCTTGTTATAATTTTTGCAGGTATTTTTCTTCTGGGAACAGGGAGACTACTTTGTCTCTTTGTGGAAGTATGGAGTATATGGAATCATATGTACGGTCTTCTTGTGAACTCTTCCTCTTGCTGAGATTTTAGTGATGCAAAGAAATTAGGAAGACACTTGATTTTGGTAGCATCAATTTATATGACCTCTTACAGTTTAACTGATGCATTGAGTAAGAATGTAATAGATATACCAAAGATAATCAGGGATATTTTTATATGACTGGTTAAACAAATGTATTTCATTTTGGCATATGATTTTCTGTTATTAATTTAAAACAGTTATATTTCTGTCAACTTATCTCTTTTGAATCTCTCAGTTCATTACTTGTAGTATTATGTTATGAGAAAGACATGTTTATGACTTAATTGATATATTATGTACCACATATGCCAGTCATTAGCAAGTTATAAGCTTTATGTGATATATAAGTTAATACATATTGGATAGTTACTTAAAAAAGTTTAGTGGATGCATCACAAACCTGAGGACAGTTATTTTAAGCCACTGCTCCTTTAGGTACATACCATTCCGACTTTGAATTTAATTTATAAATTGTATTTACATTTTCCTTGATTGTTGGAAATATTTTCTTTAATTCTATGTTGCTATTATGAATGTCAATAACAATTGATTAATTATAAGGTATAGAATAATAATAACGTCAATGTTGGTAGCATTAGTAAAATAAATTATTTCCCAAAGACTCCTGGGAAGTTGAAATCAAGTAAGGCCCTGAGGTCTACATATTGACTACTTAGTGGCAAAGTCCTTGTGAAGCCATCTATCAACTGGTTTGTTAAAAGTGTGAGAGACTAGACACAATGATTTTTCATACATATGGGCATGCATTTACACAGAATTAAAACATATCTGGTTATCTATCTGATATATATGTCTTTATCTCTCTAACCATATGAGAAATATGCAATCTATAGTGATAAATATACAATCTATAGTAATAAATATACAATCTATAGTAATAAATATACAATCTATAGTAATAAATATGCAATCTATGCTAATAGATTTGCAATTTTTTTGTGTATAAGCATGTTCATATAAATGAAATCATATTGAGTTGGACCTCGCACTGGTCGTATGTCTAGAGATATTTCACAAAGCAATACTACAGTGAACACAACATTTTCCTGGTGGCATTAGGATAACAGAGGCTTCTTTAAGCATGTATGGCCTTTTCTTACCACCCAGTAGGTAGAAAATGATGGTAAATCTTCAGCAGGAGTGCTTTTGGTTGTGATGTCTTTGCTCCTCTTTGCAGTGAAATGGACATTTAGCTATTAGTTTACCCAAATCTTTGTTCTCCATGTTTTTAAATTTGACAACTTCAGTAACTTTAAAGCTGCTCTTTCTACCTCAGGTGTTTTCTCAAATTAATGTAACCAGTAAGAGCAAGGATTTAAAGTCTATTGACTTTATTTTAATGTGGAGTTGTTGCCGAGCATTGGCAATATCCTCTGTCACACAATAGCTTATATGAGGGTAAATCAAAAAGTTCACAGAATTTGCAGAACTATGCTTATTTACAAAGGACAAACAACAATATGATTTATTTTTCAATATTGTCTCCAGGCAAATATTTCCAAGTTTTTAATCTTTATTTAATTAATTTAAATGACTGACTTCAAGATAACAAGTCAGTGACAGATTTTAACATGTTTTACTCTGTTTTGACCTGCTCTCTGCTTGTTATGACAAATTTCAATTGACTTTTTGCTTTACACTCATAACTGTATTTAAAACAAAATCTTAAGAAAAATGCAGGTATCTAATTATGCTACTCGATCCACTAAACCCATTATGTTGATCATTATTTTGTATCTAGTAGTAGTAAATGAGTATACTAATACCAATTATATGATTATGAAAAGAATATAAGAAAGTAAAAGTGAAATCTTTATTTTGGTGCTGTGATTATTTTATTTGCATTTGAAAGTTCCCCTGCATTGCAAGTAAGTATTGAAATTTATAGTAACTTGATTATAGAAACAGGAATTTTACTTGAAAATACAGAGTACACCATCAGGTTTCTTGCATCTTTTGCTGGATTATCCAACAATGATGCTATGATTAGTCTCAGATAGTTTTTGCACCAAAATACCAAGATTGTGAATGGATATGGCCTGATGTTTACACCAAACAAATCAAATTGATTCAATTCATGAAGAATCATATGACTTGAGTCATTTTGAATCAGCATAGCTCCAACCGAGTCATGATCCTGATGCCATACACAAGCACAGGCACAGCACACACAGGCACAGGCACAGGCACAGGCACAGGCACAGGCACAGGCACAGGCACAGGCACAGGCACAGGCACAGGCACAGGCACAGGCACAGGCACAGGCACAGGCACACAGGGCACAGGCACAGGCACAGGCACAGGCACAGGCACAGGCACAGGCACAGGCACAGGCACAGGCACAGGCTCACGCACACGCACACGCACGCGCACATGCACACGTACTCGCACACGCACATGCACACGCACACAGACACAGACACAAACAGACATAGACACACACAGACACGCACACGCACATGCACACGCACATGCACACGCACACACACATGCACATACGTGAAGAGGATGATAGAGAAGACAAAAAAAAACTAAAGGACAGTTCAAATTGTCTCTCTTGTGGAAGATGATTTCTTGGACTGGTATGCTGGCATTTTACCAAATGATATGTTTAACCTAGATGGTGGTAAATAACTTACTAGCTGCCTGCTACCAAAACTTTATTCACCTTCCTCCTCCCAAAAAAGAAACGAAAAGTGGCTGTTCTGAAATATCCACAGTACCCTTTTAACATAGTATCATTAATGTTACTCATTTGTGCCGTTGTAAAAGATTAATTTATATCTTGCTCTACTACCTCTGGTGTCAAAGATTTATTTACTTGGTAAAGTGTATTTGCTATTTCACTTGTAATGCTGTAATTTATTTGTATACATTAGGAATATTTATGTTAAGAGTATTACAGTAGTATTTTAAACTTTCTGCAAATTCTGAAGATATTAGTAGATTAGGCAGCATGTTTCCATCATCTTTGCATCATTAATGA
>NW_020868857.1:926429-928929 GCF_003789085.1 Penaeus vannamei
AATATCCTACTGAAGCCCATACCCTTGCTTTTTCTAATTTATCCTCATGGAATCCTCCAACCTTTCAATTGACAACCTGTTCTCTTACCTCAGATGCATAAATACCCTCCATTTAATCAAATTAGACTTTATCCGTTACCCTTACTATTCTATCAGTCCTGATGCCCACGTATTCCCACTCTTTCTACTCCTCTCACAACCATGGTATATTACAATGCCACATGACCTAAGAAACGTAAGACATTTTGCCTTAAAAAGAACTCCTTTGAACCCCTTTCACCACAATACTTTACCATAGTGCTATATGACCATTGATGTGTAACACATTTATTAGTTTAAAGCACTGACTATTAATTTCCACTGACAAGAGCTTTTATTAATTCAAGTGTTTTTATACAAATAACATTTTGTTGTCATGTCATTATTCCAAGTACTTCCAGTGTATGATTTGAGTATTTTATTTTATTGTCTGTTTTTGTAGCTATATCATGTGTGATATAAAGAGCTGCCCAACCTTTAGTTCTGTAATTACTATTTTGTATTATTGTCTCAATCCCTTGAATTATTATATCTTCATTTTAATGTCTTAATCTTTTGTATTCCTGTAAGAGCTATCAGTAAGTTTTAGCTGATAAGTGAAATGCACTCTACATAATTTATTTTTGCCTGGTTTGCTATTAGGGAAAAACCCTATATGTTTTGTAGGATGAGTCAATTATTTTCCTTCGTGGATTTTTATTATTGTTCGCAAAGGAGTAATCTTACTGAACACATCATCTCCTGCCCTTTTTTTGCGAACATACTCTTCCTTAGATGCTGTGATGGGTGTAGTTAATTTAACTGCTTGACTATTTTGCTTTACAGTCTTCTCTTATTCTCTTTCATCTATAGTGTTCTGATGAGTCTTCATCTTAATACTTTCACACATTTCAGTATTTTACTATGAAGCCTTCTTCCATTTCATTTACGTTATCTTACAGAATTTTTTAGATCATTTATGTATTTAGTACATGTTTGCCTAGATTTTTTGTGCAAGTACTCTTGTGTATAGATGTTCTTGTTTAGATGTGCTGTTTTTTTTCCATTTTCTTAATTTAAACACTGTTGTTTCGGAGAATTTACAGGTTTTGAGATTTTATTATTGTTACTATTTGTTCTATTAGTATTTTATTGTTCAGCTGTACTAGTTAGCTTATATTAATCTGCTTAATGCTAGTGTTGTATATATTGTTTTCTTGTTTCATCTTGAATTATCATAATATGTGATATTTGTGTTATGTATTATATATATGTTATGTGTTATATATAATAATTAATGACTCTTTGAGTCATTAATTATTATACAATCAGTATTTTGTATGCCATTTTGTTTTTCTATTGTTTAACTAGAAGGTAATAACTGCAAGAACAAAAAAGTGCTTCTTTAAATTTAACAAATCATTATCACAAATTGCATAGCAGAATGAAAGAAGAAAAAAAAAGAGAAAAAAAATTCATATTAGAAAATTAGAAAATATGTGATATAAATGAAATATATGAATATAGATGTTTCCATTTTGGTTTCACCCTGTATGAGCAGACTATTGATTCTCTTGTGTCCTCGTATAAAATAGCAATGTTCTGAAAAAATGGTTAACCAGTACAAGCTCATTTACACCATGTTCAAAAGATGTGCTCATATGTTCAAGGAAATGTCCAATTCTACTTTTTTAAATAATGTGAATAACAGTAACAAACCGAGTATAATTCTTTTCTACATTTTTATTTTTTGTATATGTAAATTTATCATGAATAGTAAGTCATGTAAGCTCTACAGCACAGTAGTTGATTTTCTGGTTATATTAATTGGGTATCTATATAATCTGAATGTATCAAATCAAAATTTTGTATTTCTCCAATCATTAAAGTAATGTATATTCTGTATCAAATAGATAAATAAAAACCCATAGGATACTAAATATTTTAATATCCTACAGGTAATTGCAAATCAATCCTAAGCCAATATCCCTGTTTCATTGATATAAACTACTTATATATATGTTATATATGTGCCGACCAGATGTATTAACTGGAGTATATTTATAGCTATATTCTTCTCTAAAAAGTAAATACCAACAGCTATGTAAAATTCGGGATGTTCGAAGAGCCAAGGTGAGGAAAGATTTACTGGTCGCTAATAGCATTCTGTTTTTTCCTTCCTGTCACTTATTTCGAAGGGGAATAAGTCATCACATATTGCAGTAGTTTGTTTACATCAATAGCAGACTGGATGTTGGGACTGTTTTTGACGAATTCGACAAGACAAAACAACTGAACCAAGCCATAGTTTTCTTGCGTTCTCGTCAAAAATGCGCCTTAGAATGTTTTCGAGGTTCACCGTAATGGGCTGAGGAAGGTGTGTCTGTGCTGAGCATAGCAAGTGGGTCAACCAATTTCAGGTTTATTTCTTTGGCAATATGAACTAACTACTATAACAGTATTCCCCAAAAAGTCTGCTCTT
>NW_020868857.1:944589-947089 GCF_003789085.1 Penaeus vannamei
TATATATATATATACATATGCATGTGTATGTATATATTTTTAAACACATTGAGACCTAGACAAAAACACACACACTTGAAAACATATATTGATATATCTGTTTCTATTTTGAAACATAGATATACATTATGATTTTAACAATAATTATTCCTCTGAAGTCAATATCCTATCATATGAATAATACTCATTGAAGATTTTTATCCTGTCATTTCAGCAAATATCTTTCTTGACATCATAATGTGAACATTTACATGATATACTACCAAAAGGACACAGAAAAATACGCCCTTACTTATCAATTTTTTATTACGAAACTTAAAATATAATTTATAAATAATGAAAACATGAATCTGAGGCATGTGTTAAATGTAACAGCACTGCACACTGACCGCCCAGTGCATCACCTCCTACTGCCAAAATAAATAGATCTTTCAATAGCATCTGTGCACATCAAGAGTAAACATGATCTTGCATGCATTAGTGTGTGGGGTTTTGCCTTCTATATATATATACACACATATATATATACAAGAGCATGATAGCTGGATGATGGTCTAGCCTCCCATGTTCCTCTCAGAATAACACGATGGTTAATGGTTACAAAACAAAACAAACAAGCTAGACATCAAAGGTCATGTAGCACTGCAGAAAGGTGAAAAAGAGGAGGTTAGATGATGACTAAATGTGCTAGCTGTCAAAATTACAGAGCAGTTCAGAAGGTAGGACTTAATAAAGGTGATTAGATCAAAGTTGTTAAAGGTAGGAGTGAGGAATTCTGGAAACAGGACCATAGGGTAAGGTAGGGGTTTATAGGAAAAAGGGAGAGAATCCAGGGAAGGGTGTTGTATGTGTATCCAGGGGGAGTTGGAAGGAATAATGGGAAAGGGAGATGATGCAGCTGAAGCCGATGTGTTGGGAGTGGGAGGAAGGGGTGTAGGGGGAACATGAGCATGAGAGATTTGAGGATGGGTGAGGTGCAGGTATGTTATCTAGGGTCAAGATAAAATAGGTCTCAATGCCTTTGAGAGTTTCTGAAGTGGAGTGGGCAGGGGAGATTTGAGAATTAAAGGTTTTCTTGCGTGGGGGAGCAGTGGCGACAGATGTTTGAGGGGTGGAGGGAGAGGTTCATGTAGATGCAGATGGAAATGTTTAGCTTGTCTTGTGAGAGGAGTTGGCTGAGGATGACGAGGGGTAGGTGCCAGAGAAGAAGAGACAAGAGTTTCCAGAATAATGGTGGAGATTGAGGTGACTAGATTCAGAATGGTAAAAGATTTTGACTAGGTGAGAGGGGGGGGGGGGCTAAAAGTGGGATGGGGAAGAGATACTGAAGATGTAAAAACATCTTGGTAGGGAGGGGGGAGGGGCAGAATGAAGGACAGTACTAGTATAGGGAGTAGGAGAAAAACCTCAAAAACTTCTTCTGCATGCTTCCTGTCATGTTTTTGTCATGAATTTTTACCAAAATTCAATCTGAGAATCACCATCTCAGACTTAAACTTGCAGGGAGGGCAATCCCTATACAACACATTATAAGAGCCACCACAATTGGTTCATGTTCATAATTGTGCAGAGCAGTTTGATCGATCATAACCACACAGATTGGGCACATAGAGTTCATCAGGCTGTGTAGCAGCAGTTTTTGGCAGAGAGGCCTAAACACCAATAATTCTGACATTAATAGGGATGAAGTTAATATGGTTGGGTACGGAGGGACTCTAAAAATATAAACATTAAACGATAAATCACGTCTACAGAAAGTAATCTCGGTAATATTGGTGGAGGACTTACGACAGCGTCTAGGGGAAACAGTGTAGCATTGTACTGATGCTGCATCACAGTCCAAGGGGCAGGTGAGTAGTACTTCTCCACAATCTGACCAATCCTTGTAGACAGGGTAATTTGTTAAGGAGATGGAGACAGTTCCAGTGCAATAATCATAATAATACTTGTTTTAATTCCACTTGTTAAAAAGGATAGTCTTTGCCGTGACATGCTGTCTGTTTATTTGCTTCTAAATTACCCCTTGTGTGAATGAACAGGGTTACCGTCCACTGGCAGCACGTGGGATCGAATGTAGCTCAGCAAGATTGCTAGACAAGAATGCTAACACAGAGCTACAGAGCAAATATACAAGGGAGGGATGAGGATGGGCAGGACTGGGTTTGCAAGTGACGTCAGGGTTCATGTTGCTTTAGCTTGGAATTGGCGGGAATGATCGGGGTGGCTGCGGTAGGAAACTTTGCCTACTTGTCCATGATGCATCTTCCCCAATAATGACAAGACGAAATCTCCCTCTAGATGTTTTTTTTTTTTTTTTTCCTCCTGAAAAAACAAAAAAACAAAAAAACAAAAAAAAAACATCTACAGGGACACTTCCTCTTGTCATTATTGGGGAAGATGCATCATGGACAAGTAGGCAAATTTTCCTTCCGCAGCCACCCCGATCATTCCCGCCTTGTTAGTGACATCAAAATTCCAAGCTAAAGCAACATGAACCATG
>NW_020868857.1:959589-971368 GCF_003789085.1 Penaeus vannamei
AGAGAATGAAGATCCCAAGTAGGTGCAAGCCTTTGCAATACCCTCCCCCCCACTCCCAATAAACAAAAAAAAATGTATTCAGAAATTATTGATGTGATAAAAATGTGAAAATGATAGAAAATCAATCCATTTCTTCTGGAATCATTCAACAAGCTTCTATGTAAACAGGGTGCAGTCTTGTTCTTTGCCAGAGCACCAACAGGACAGACAACCCTCATCTGCCAGTGGCAGTTATTCACGTTCCATCCAAACATTTGCTATAATTAACCATAAAACCTAAAACAAGACTCTTGTATATACATGATCAGTGCAAACAATAGGAAAATAAGAATTTAATTTATAAAAGCCTGCATTACAATTCAAACACCCATAAGACCACTACACTTCACTCACTTGACACTAGAAATGTCAACAATCTCCTCATAACATGTGTCATGCCAAAAGATTTACTTAGTGACAATATCCAATCCCAACTCTATTTGGCCAAAGTAATTGTAGAGGAAGATTCTTCACCTTTGACCGTGATTGAACAATCGTAATCAAAACTAATGACAGATTACAAATTTCTGTTGTATTTAGGTTGTTGACAGCTCGTATCATTCTCTCTAAATTCGCCATTCCCTCATTCTTTTACCTAAACTCTTTCCCTTTCATTCTTACCCTTGCAAAATCTGATCATTTTGCCCCTCCTTTCTCTTCCTTATACGTTGTTATTTTACATACCTATTTACTTCCTCATAATTCTCAGAGTTATTCATGGTAGAAATCACATAAAACTAATAATGAACTTACAATTTCATACATAACTAACCACTTATTTATACCGAAGTTCTTCTTCTTCTTTCTTCTTTTATAGGGTTTTAGACTTTTGCATAGTCTATATCCCCTGGATCTTTTTTCTTTTCTATTCTTTCTTTTATATGATCTCTGTTAGTTTGGTTTTTCTTAAAAAGATTTTGGTGTGTCTAAGAGTATAAAACTTTTCTGTTGGGGAGAGATCTGCACCTGTGAATAATAAGTTTATGTTAGGGTTGATTACTTTGATTTTTCTTAAGGCTTCTTTCAATTTTGTTCTGCTGGAGTGGAATCTTGGACAGTGTAGGATTAAGTGTTCTATATCTTCTTCTTGATTATGACACCATCTACAGTAAGGGTCATTTGTTATTTTCATTCTATGTAGGTGTTTATTTAGTCTTGTGTGCTTAGTTATTATTCTAGTTATGCAGACATCTAATTTTCTATTTTTGGATCTTAACCATGGCTGCGGTTCTGTGTTCTGCAATAGATAATTCTTTGTGTTAAGAATTGTATTTAACTGAGTTTTCCAGTTTCTCTGGTTTTTTTTTTTCATGTTTTATCTGTTTTTTTGTGTCTTCATGTATGGTTATGGGATATCTTATTTTGTGTGCTTTTTTAGCTGCTTGATCTACTATTTCATTTCCCTTTATGTTTTTATGTGAAGGTATCCACTGTAACATTATTATTTGATTTTGATTTACCATTGTATATATCAATTCTTGTATTTCAAAAGTCATACTTTTAGAATTCTTAGGTTTCGGGTTAGATATTAGTTGAAGTGCAGATTTAGAATCTGTAAATAGTACTGATTTTGATAATTTGTTATTTTGTATGTATTTTAGCCCTTGTTTTATTGCAAAGAGTTCTGCTTCTATTATTTCTGTATTGTTTGGTAGTTTCCATATTGTTGTTTATTGTTATCTTGTATGTATATTGCTGCTGATGTGGAATCGTTGTTTATTTTCGAGCCATCTGTGAATAATTTTTTATAATTTCGATATCGTGTGTTTTCTAACATTATATATTGTGCTCTTATTATTTGTTCTGGGATATTTTTTGTTTGCTCATCTAAGAATTTTGTTTCTATATTTTTTGTAATATCAAACCAAGGTGGAATAGGGGTTATGTTTGACATTGTTTTTATCTTTATTTTCACTTGCAATTCTTTGTTTGTTTCTATTATTCTATGGATTAAGTTATTTTTATCCTTTTGAGGGTTATATTCTTTTATATTTTCTGTTAACATTTTTTTTATTTGTGTATTTTCTTTTTTTTCTAGTATTTTTAACATTTGGGTGAATTCTTTTTCTTTTAGTTTATTTTTGATCGACATTTTATTTGTTAGGGCATAGAGTGCATTTATTGGAGTGGTCTTTAAACATCCAGTGGCTATTCTCAAAGCTCCATTTTGAACTGTTTCAATTTTTTTTATTTCTGTGTCATTTGCTGTTCCATAAATTGTTTATACCATATTCTATTTTTGGTTTTATGTAGATATCATAGAATTTATCATTGTCTCTCTGTTTGCTCCCCATGTTGTTGTTGATAATTTTTCATTATGTTTATTCTATTTGTACATCTAATTTTCAAGTTATTAATATGGTTTTTCCACTTTAGTTTTGGTGCGTCGAATTCGAGTCCTAGGATTGTATGTTTATTTGTGAATTTTAGTTCTTCATTATTTATTTTTATTATTGGTATTTGTCTTATTCTTTTTTTTGTAAAGCACATTACTTTGCTTTTAGTTAAATTTAATTTAAGCTCCCAGTCGTTAGCCCATTTTACTATTTTATTTAATCCTACTTCTAGATTGATTTTTGCTTCTTCTAGATTTTCATTTATTGTTATTATATTTATGTCATCTGCATATATTATTTTGTTGGTTTTTACTGTTAGATTTAGATCTGACATCATTATGTTGAATAGTAATGGACTTAATGGAGATCCTTGTGGAAGTCCTTTACTTATTCCTCCTTCCTCGGATTTTTGGTTTCCTATTATTATTTGGTAGGATCTATTATTTAAAAAATTAGATATCCATCTGAGAGGAGTACCCGTTATACCTAGTTTAGCTGCTTTTATTATTATTGCATCGTGGTTTACTTGTCAAAAGCTTTTTCTAAATCTAGAGATGCTATTAGGGCATATTTTTTCTCTTTATAAGCTTTTTTAATATGAAAATCGATTATTTGTAATGTATCTATGTTGAGCTATTGGGTCTGAAACCTGTTATGTCTTGACTTAGTTTGTTATTTTTTTCAAGCCACCATATTAGTCTATTGTTGATTATGCTTTCCAGCATTTTCCCTATACATGAGATTCTGCTTATGAATCTATATGATTTTTTATTTGCTGGATCTTTATCCGGTTTTAATATCGGATTTACAAGTGATTTCTTGAATTCTATAGGATATTCTCCTTTTATCCACAACTGATTATAGATGTTTAAAATTTTTTCCAGTAGGTTATTTGGGATATTTTATAAAAATTCATAAGGGATACTGTCTGGGCCACAAGCTTTATTATTTTTTGTCTTTTTTATTACAGAAATTAATTCTTTTAATGTTATCTCCTTTTTTAATCCGTTCGTACTTGGCAATTCTATTAAACTTTTAAATTCTGATTTTGTTATTAAGCATTTTGTTTTTGTGTTTATTATACTTTGGAATTCTTCTTTTAAGAGTTTTAATTTCTTTTTTGTTTCTTGTATTGGCTGATCATTATCTATTAGCGGGTAATTATTTATTCTATTACTGCCTGAAAGTTTCTTAATAAAATTCCATATTTTTTTGGTTGGGGTTCTAAAATCTAATGAGTGGCAGAAATTTGACCAACTTGTTCTTTTTTCCTTTTCTATTGTATCTCTTGCTATTATTTGAAGTTTTTTGTATTCTATTCTGTTTTTTTCATTAGGATTTTTTCTCCATTTATTGAATGATTTGTTTCTTTGTTTTATTACTTCTTTACATTTTTTATTCCACCATGGTTTTGTTGGTTTATTTTTACTATTATCATTATTTAATCTGAAATGTTTCATCCCTATGTTTTTTATTATTTCTGTTATTTCGTTCAGTGATTTTATATTGTCCACATCTATTTTTTGTATTTCTTCTTTAAATTTTATCCATCCTTCTTCATTGAATTTCCATTTTTCCTCTTTAACTATTGTTTCTCTATTGTGATTAATGTCTCTTATTATGATTGGAAGGTGATCGCTTCCTCCATATATTTTTGCTTCTACTTCTAATTTACTCAGTTCTGGGGTGCCCAGAACTAGGTCTATTGTAGACCCTTTACCTGTTTTCGGATCTATTCTAGTAATTTGTCCTTTTGGAGTTAACATCAGTATGTTATTTTGATTTATTAAATTAAACAAGTTTATTCCAGTGATATTTGTTATATTTTGGTTTGTTTTTGAATTCCATAGCGGATGATGGGCATTAAAATCTCCTATTATGAGTTTTGGTTTTTCTATTGGTTTATGTAGTGTTCCATATCTTTTTGATTTACTTTGTTACATGGGTTGTATATTAAAAGTAAGTGTAGCCATCCTCTTTTATAGCTAATCTTTATAGCTAATGTTTCGATGTTTTTATTTTGTAATTCATTTAGATTAATCTTCTTGTATTGTATATCATTTTTTATACAAATTGCTAAGCCGCCTCCCCTTTGTTCTATTCTATCATTTCTTATGATATCATAATCTTTTATATCAAATTTGTCATTATTTGTAAGCCAAGTTTCGCAAATTGCGAATATCTCCGGGTTTTCTGTTTGAATTAGATATTCTATATCTATTTTTTTGTTTATTACAGATCTAGCGTTCCATAGTATTGTTTTAGTCATTAAACCAAACTGATATTTGTTTTAATATTGGAGCAACTTCAGTTATTATCTCTGTTATTATTTCAATTATTGTTTTGTCTGATTTGAATTTTTCGGTTATATTAGTTATTAATTTGAAAATTCCTTTTGTTATTTCAACAAATGAAGGTTTTTCTTCTTTGTTTTTTTGTTCTTCTTCTTCTTCTTTCTTCTTCTTTTCTTTTATTGTTGGGGTTTTGTTTAGTGGTGTTGGTAGAGACCATGTTATGGGGGATTCTGTGAGTTTCTTGTCTTTTATGTTTTGTTCCTTTGTGTGTGTTTGTTCTTTTGTTTTTTCTTGACTGTTTTTTTGTTTTGATTTTGTTGATTGAGTTGGAGTATTTTCTGCTCTGTTTGTGTTATTTTTTTGTTTTGTGGGTGTTTTTGTGCTGGTGTTATGTTATTTTTTGTGTTAGTATTTTAGCATATGTTTGTGTTATGTTTGGGTTTGTTTGTTGTATAGTGTTTGTGTTATCATCTGTTTGTTGTTTGTAATCTGTTTCTGAGTTGTGTATTTCTGCTGTGGTAATTATTATGTTTTTTTGTATTGGTTGATTCTGTTTTTGTGTTGTTGGGTTTAAGTGATGGAAAAGTTTTTTTACTTCTAAGTTATTTGGTGTTGTGTTTTTTTTGTTTATTTCTTGGGCTTTTTGATGAATTGGGCAAGTTTTATCGTATGCTGTGTGGTTACCTTTACAGAAAAAGCAATGAGGTGGATTTTTGCAATCTTTATATTTGTGATCTTGTTGGCTGCATTTACTACATCTTATTTTGTTTTTGCATGATATCAACCCATGGCCATACATTAGACACTTAAAACATTTGGATATTGGGAATGTGTATTGATATACCTTATAACTTATATGACCTATTGTTAATTTGTTAGGTAATGGACCTCTGAATGTTATTTTCAGGGATTTAGTAGGAATCCATTTATTTTCTCCTGATATTTTACTTGGTTTATGAATCCTTGTTATATCTTTTATGTATGTATCTGGCCCCCATAGTATCTTGGTTTTTTCTTTGATTTCTTCTATTTCTATATCTGTTTCTACTGGGGATATTGTTCCATAGGAGCATCCTTGATCTTTATTTGATGCAGGTTGCTTACAGTTATTTCCCAGTTGCCTAGGTATTTAATTTCATTGAGAGGTCCAATTTTTGATATATCTACTACCTCGAATCTAATGGCTTTTCCATCTCCTATTACTCTTAATGAATTTTCAATTATGTATTTTTGAAAAATTGATTTATTTATGGCCTCAGTTAACCTTATTGGATGATTGAAGTTTGAGGTATTTGATTTGTTTGTTATTTGTATTAGAATAACATTTTCTTGAGGGGTACCTTGAGTTACTGTTCCGTAGGTATGGTTCTCCGTGGTCTGTTTGCCGGTTTCTTCGTTTCTTGCTTGTTTGGTGTATGGGCAATCTTCGCTATCACTGTCTCGTCTTCTGCTGTTTTTCTGGTGTTCGTATATCATTTCATTGTCTTTTCCAGGTTCTTCACCTGGATCAAGATCAAAGTTTCCGTTCATAAGCTTTCACTTCACTAAGTTCGGTACTTTTTAAAGATTGATCACTCTTACACGTTGATGTTCACTCTTCAAAGTCTCGACCGGTTCTCCAACCACTTATTCTTCTTCTTCTTTCTTCTTTTATAGGGTTTTAGACTTTTGCATAGTCTATATCCCCTGGATCTTTTTTCTTTTCTATTCTTTCTTTTATATGATCTCTGTTAGTTTGGTTTTTCTTAAAAAGATTTTGGTGTGTCTAAGAGTATAAAACTTTTCTGTTGGGGAGAGATCTGCACCTGTGAATAATAAGTTTATGTTAGGGTTGATTACTTTGATTTTTCTTAAGGCTTCTTTCAATTTTGTTCTGCTGGAGTGGAATCTTGGACAGTGTAGGATTAAGTGTTCTATATCTTCTTCTTGATTATGACACCATCTACAGTAAGGGTCATTTGTTATTTTCATTCTATGTAGGTGTTTATTTAGTCTTGTGTGCTTAGTTATTATTCTAGTTATGCAGACATCTAATTTTCTATTTTTGGATCTTAACCATGGCTGCGGTTCTGTGTTCTGCAATAGATAATTCTTTGTGTTAAGAATTGTATTTAACTGAGTTTTCCAGTTTCTCTGGTTTTTTTTTTCATCTGTTTTATCTGTTTTTTTGTGTCTTCATGTATGGTTATGGGATATCTTATTTTGTGTGCTTTTTTTAGCTGCTTGATCTACTATTTCATTTCCCTTTATGTTTTTATGTGAAGGTATCCACTGTAACATTATTATTTGATTTTGATTTACCATTGTATATATCAATTCTTGTATTTCAAAAGTCATACTTTTAGAATTCTTAGGTTTCGGGTTTGATATTAGTTGAAGTGCAGATTTAGAATCTGTAAATATTACTGATTTTGATAATTTGTTATTTTGTATGTATTTTAGCCCTTGTTTTATTGCAAAGAGTTCTGCTTCTATTATTTCTGTATTGTTTGGTAGTTTCCATATTGTTGTTATATTGTTATCTTGTATGTATATTGCTGCTGATGTGGAATCGTTGTTTATTTTCGAGCCATCTGTGAATAATTTTTTATAATTTCGATATCGTGTGTTTTCTAACATTATATATTGTGCTCTTATTATTTGTTCTGGGATATTTTTTGTTTGCTCATCTAAGAATTTTGTTTCTATATTTTTTGTATATCAAACCAAGGTGGAATAGGGGTTATGTTTGACATTGTTTTTATCTTTATTTTCACTTGCAATTCTTTGTTTGTTTCTATTATTCTATGGATTAAGTTATTTTTATCCTTTTGAGGGTTATATTCTTTTATATTTTCTGTTAACATTTTTTTTATTTGTGTTTTTCTTTTTTTCTAGTATTTTTAACATTTGGGTGAATTCTTTTTCTTTTAGTTTATTTTTGATCGACATTTTATTTGTTAGGGCATAGAGTGCATTTATTGGAGTGGTCTTTAAACATCCAGTGGCTATTCTCAAAGCTCCATTTTGAACTGTTTCAATTTTTTTTATTTCTGTGTCATTTGCTGTTCCATAAATTGTTATACCATATTCTATTTTTGGTTTTATGTAGATATCATAGAATTTTATCATTGTCTCTCTTTTGCTCCCCATGTTGTTGTTGATAATTTTTTCATTATGTTTATTCTATTTGTACATCTAATTTTCAAGTTATTAATATGGTTTTTCCACTTTAGTTTTGGTGCGTCGAATTCGAGTCCTAGGATTGTATGTTTATTTGTGAATTTTAGTTCTTCATTATTTATTTTTATTATTGGTATTTGTCTTATTCTTTTTTTTGTAAAGCACATTACTTTGCTTTTAGTTAAATTTAATTTAAGCTCCCAGTCGTTAGCCCATTTTACTATTTTATTTAATCCTACTTCTAGATTATTTTTGCTTCTTCTAGATTTTCATTTATTGTTATTATATTTATGTCATCTGCATATATTATTTTGTTGGTTTTTACTGTTAGATTTAGATCTGACATCATTATGTTGAATAGTAATGGACTTAATGGAGATCCTTGTGGAAGTCCTTTACTTATTCCTCCTTCCTCGGATTTTTGGTTTCCTATTATTATTTGGTAGGATCTATTATTTAAAAAATTAGATATCCATCTGAGAGGAGTACCCGTTATACCTAGTTTAGCTGCTTTTATTATTATTGCATCATGGTTTACTTTGTCAAAAGCTTTTTCTAAATCTAGAGATGCTATTAGGGCATATTTTTTCTCTTTATAAGCTTTTTTAATATGAAAATCGATTATTTGTAATGTATCTATTGTTGAGCTATTGGGTCTGAAACCTGTTATGTCTTGACTTAGTTTGTTATTTTTTTCAAGCCACCATATTAGTCTATTGTTGATTATGCTTTCAGCATTTTCCCTATACATGAGATTCTACTTATGAATCTATATGATTTTTTATTTGCTGGATCTTTATCCGGTTTTAATATCGGATTTACAAGTGATTTCTTGAATTCTATAGGATATTCTCCTTTTATCCACAACTGATTATAGATGTTTAAAATTTTTTCCAGTAGGTTATTTGGGATATTTTATAAAATTCATAAGGGATACTGTCTGGGCCACAAGCTTTATTATTTTTTGTCTTTTTTATTACAGAAATTTAATTCTTTTAATGTTATCTCCTTTTTTAATCCGTTCGTACTTGGCAATTCTATTAAACTTTTAAATTCTGATTTTGTTATTAAGCATTTTGTTTTTGTGTTTATTATACTTTGGAATTCTTCTTTTAAGAGTTTTAATTTCTTTTTTGTTTCTTGTATTGGCTGATCATTATCTATTAGCGGGTAATTATTTATTCTATTACTGCCTGAAAGTTTCTTAATAAATTCCATATTTTTTTGGTTGGGGTTCTAAAATCTAATGAGTGGCAGAAATTTGACCAACTTGTTCTTTTTCCTTTTCTATTGTATCTCTTGCTATTATTTGAAGTTTTTGTATTCTATTCTGTTTTTTTCATTAGGATTTTTTCTCCATTTATTGAATGATTTGTTTCTTTGTTTTATTACTTCTTTACATTTTTATTCCACCATGGTTTTGTTGGTTTATTTTTACTATTATCATTATTTAATCTGAAATGTTTCATCCCTATTTTTTTTATTTCTGTTATTTCGTTCAGTGATTTTATATTGTCCACATCTATTTTTTGTATTTCTTCTTTAAATTTTATCCATCCTTCTTCATTGAATTTCCATTTTTCCTCTTTAACTATTGTTTCTCTATTGTGATTAATGTCTCTTATTATGATTGGAAGGTGATCGCTTCCTCCATATATTTTTGCTTCTACTTCTAATTTACTCAGTTCTGGGTGCCCAGAACTAGGTCTATTGTAGACCCTTTACCTGTTTTCGGATCTATTCTAGTAATTTGTCCTTTTGGAGTTAACATCAGTATGTTATTTTGATTTATTAAATTAAACAAGTTTATTCCAGTGATATTGTTATATTTTGGTTTGTTTTTGAATTCCATAGCGGATGATGGGCATTAAAATCTCCTATTATGAGTTTTGGTTTTTCTATTTGGTTTATGTAGTGTTCCATATCTTTTTGATTTACTTTGTTACATGGGTTGTATATTAAAAGTAAGTGTAGCCATCCTCTTTTATAGCTAATCTTTATAGCTAATGTTTCGATGTTTTTATTTTGTAATTCATTTAGATTAATCTTCTTGTATTGTATATCATTTTTTATACAAATTGCTAAGCCGCCTCCCCTTTGTTCTATTCTATCATTTCTTATGATATCATAATCTTTTATATCAAATTTGTCATTATTTGTAAGCCAAGTTTCGCAAATTGCGAATATCTCCGGGTTTTCTGTTTGAATTAGATATTCTATATCTATTTTTTGTTTATTACAGATCTAGCGTTCCATAGTATTGTTTTAGTCATTAAACCAAACTGATATTTGTTTTAATATTGGAGCAACTTCAGTTATTATCTCTGTTATTATTTCAATTATTGTTTTGTCTGATTTGAATTTTTCGGTTATATTAGTTATTAATTTGAAAATTCCTTTTGTTATTTCAACAAATGAAGGTTTTTCTTCTTTGTTTTTGTTCTTCTTCTTCTTCTTTCTTCTTCTTTTCTTTTATTGTTGGGGTTTTGTTTAGTGTGTTGGTAGAGACCATGTTATGGGGGATTCTGTGAGTTTCTTGTCTTTTATGTTTTGTTCCTTTGTGTGTGTTTGTTCTTTTGTTTTTCTTGACTGTTTTTTGTTTTGATTTTGTTGATTGAGTTGGAGTATTTTCTGCTCTGTTTGTGTTATTTTTTTTGTTTGTGGGTGTTTTTTGTGCTGGTGTTATGTTATTTGTTTGTGTTAGTATTTTAGCATATGTTTGTGTTATGTTTGGGTTTGTTTGTTGTATAGTGTTTGTGTTATCATCTGTTTGTTGTTTGTAATCTGTTTCTGAGTTGTGTATTTCTGCTGTGGTAATTATTATGTTTTTTGTATTGGTTGATTCTGTTTTTGTGTTGTTGGGTTTAAGTGATGGAAAAGTTTTTTACTTCTAAGTTATTTGGTGTGTGTTTTTTTTGTTTATTTCTTGGGCTTTTTGATGAATTGGGCAAGTTTTATCGTATGCTGTGTGGTTACCTTTACAGAAAAAGCAATGAGGTGGATTTTTGCAATCTTTATATTTGTGATCTTTTTGGCTGCATTTACTACATCTTATTTTGTTTTTGCATGATATCAACCCATGGCCATACATTAGACACTTAAATTTGGATATTGGAATGTGTATTGATATACCTTATAACTTATATGACCTATTGTTAATTTGTTAGGTAATGGACCTCTGAATGTTATTTTCAGGGATTTAGTAGGAATCCATTTATTTTCTCCTGATATTTTACTTGGTTTATGAATCCTTGTTATATCTTTTATGTATGTATCTGGCCCCCATAGTATCTTGGTTTTTTCTTTGATTTCTTCTATTTCTATATCTGTTTCTACTGGGGATATTGTTCCATAGGAGCATCCTTGATCTTTATTTGATGCAGGTTGCTTACAGTTTATTTCCCAGTTGCCTAGGTATTTAATTTCATTGAGAGGTCCAATTTTTGATATATCTACTACCTCGAATCTAATGGCTTTTCCATCTCCTATTACTCTTAATGAATTTCAATTATGTATTTTGAAAAATTGATTTATTTATGGCCTCAGTTAACCTTATTGGATGGTTGAAGTTTGAGGTATTTGATTTTGTTTTTGTATTAGAATAACATTTTCTTGAGGTACCTTGAGTTACTGTTCCGTAGGTATGGTTCTCCGTGGTCTGTTTGCCGGTTTCTTCGTTTCTTGCTTGTTTGGTGTATGGGCAATCTTCGCTATCACTGTCTCGTCTTCTGCTGTTTTTCTGGTGTTCGTATATCATTTCATTGTCTTTTCCAGGTTCTTCACCTGGATCAAGATCAAAGTTTCCGTTCATAAGCTTTTCACTTCAGCTAGTCGTACTTTTTAAGATTGATTCATCTCTTAACGTTTTGGTATTGTTCCTCTTCAGTCTCGACCCTTAATCACTTATTCTACCGAAGTAAAGGTACGAATTCTCTCTCTCTGCTTCGC
>NW_020868857.1:973968-990989 GCF_003789085.1 Penaeus vannamei
CCTGTATTACTCCAGAATTTTATTACTTACATTTGCAGGAAAATGTGAATGCATTTCCTACAGAAAATGTGAATGCATTTCCTACAGGAAATGCATGCACTTGAACGTAGATATGGCAATTTGTAATGCGATTACTTTTTCACAAACACAACAGATAACTTCAAAACATGAAAAAATAAATAAATAAATATAAGGAAATTTTCTTAATAACCTGTTAGCTTACCTGCATGCGGGCAGTGTTCAGAGATGGCATAAACAACATCTCCATAACGGAAAAGAGCCACATCTTGTTCATTTACTTTAACTAGGCTTCCAGCTCTGTTTATAAAAAATCATTATCTTTATATCAAAATATCATGATTATTTGCATGTGTGTGGGCATATGTGATTGTGCACATGTAATTCATAATACATTAATATCTTTATAAAATCACCATTATATTTTTTCATTTTCCTGAGTTATAATACTTGCTACTAATTCAGACAAATATCATCCAGATGTCTTGATCTTTTTTTTCTTTTTTTAGGGGGGGGATAGCTAATTTCAATGTTATTGAACTCTGACCTAAGGGATGATTTTCTGCTTGGTGATCTTGACAAACGAGGAGATGACTGATTCTTCACTTTGACCATTGTCCTGTTGACTACTGTGCCACGGGAATCATTATCTTTGCAAGCCCAATCATACAGATCTGTAAAATACAGAATTACTTAGACATCTTACTGACCAAATTGGAAATAATTGGAGTTCTGTAAATAGTTACACCCAGGCTGGCCATAATCTATTTTTGAAAAGACAAGGGTTATAGAAACGGATCTGTTTCTACTTGATGATATTTTTTCTTGGAGGCACAGATCCGGTTCTTGATCCTATCCTATCCTAACCTAACAGAACCAAAAGGAACCGAACCGAACCGAACCGAACCGAACCGAACCTAACCGAACCTAAGCCAAGCCAAGCCAAGCCAAGCCAACCCATTATTAATATTAATATCATTATTAATATTAATAATAATAATAATAATAATAATAATATAATAATATTAATAATAATACAACAACAACAATAATAATAATAACAATTACTCCCATGATCATTATCAATATCAATATCAGTACCAATATCAATGTCATTATAATTTTCATTATCATCATTACCAATTCTATTTTACACTGCAATTTAAAGTCAAGATGATAATGAATACAGAAATATAGTGCTTGTAGCAGCTGCTTCAACCTTCATTTTTTGGTGGAAAAAGACTGGAAATGTTTTGACTGTAGACACCAACCAGACAAAACTAGCCAAGGTCAATAGTACGTGTTGTCGCATTCTGCTTGTGTATTACGTTTCCTATCTAATAATCTAAGGTTTCCCTATCTTATGAACCCACACAGCAGAAGGTATTGATTGTGATATATATATTGTACATTGCAGATTTACAATACACCCTAGCTATTTATTGTCATATAAAAAAGCCAAAGCTTTATCTTGCTACAATTACACCGCAGAATTGAAACACACAAACAAATTTACACTTTAACAATTTAAGATCATATGTCACAATACAATGGATCCCATCACATAAGAGCATTTTAGGCAAAGAAATTGTAGACCTTGCATCAAAAAATCTCATGAATTGGAGGATTCCACAACCATAACCCAAATCACCAACAACATATGAAACAGAATACATAACATTAATAAAAAATCCTTCAGACAACAGATAGTAGACTCCAGCTACCAATATCCAGTGAATATAGACTAAAATATAGTTTAAAACCCTATAAGAGAAGAAAGAAGAAGAATTGAGCTTAGTATAAAATTAGCAATTAAGTGTGGATAGTGTTACATTTCAGAAAGCCACACAGAAAAATTGTAAAGGTCTTTAACCCATTTATTGGCCTCCAAGAAATCCAAGAGAGACAAGAACTGGTGATTCCTGTAAGATGTACAAAAAAAAAGAAAAAAAAAAGAAAAAAAAAAAAAAAAATTGGTATGTACCAAGCAAGTTTTTCAAATACCAAATACCTATACATCAAAATACACCAGTGACAATAAAAAAGGGATACATACGCCAGCATACAAAATTTCGAAAGAGCTCTCCACAACAGATCATTGGTGGCAAGGGCCCTGATTCCAGACTGGGCAAGAACTCTTGCAAGAATATCAAATATACAACTGCAGCTGAACCAAGTGAATGTAAGCAATCCTGGGTTTGGGATTTTGGGATTAACAGCATTGTTTATATCTATCCATATTGGTTAACTTCCAACTGTATATTTTCTTAGTAGATATGAATTCAGGAGTAGTAAGAGGCTATCACCCACATATACAAACACATTCCATAAAATCTCTACAGATCATTTACCATTAAACAATCATTCCAAAATGCAAGATCATTCAAATCACTTTTCCCAATAGATGGCATGCTACTGGACAACTTTGACAAAGTTTGTTCTTGTACTTGATTTGAGTTTCACATAACATGAAAAAAATACCAGAAACAGACTCAGAGTAAAGGAAAAGTTCATCAACAACGAAAAGAATGTCACTCTCACCATGATATTGTCTTGCTGGCAACAAATGGACGTTTTACAAAAAATCATTAACCCATTGGCGCCGGGTGTCACGTACGTACATGCCATGACTGTTGTGGACCAAACGCCGGGGGCATCATGCATGCCCATTCCCGGCTACTGGCTTGTCAGACGGAGGTTGTTTTTCTCCACTAGTAGTGGCTTCATTTATATGGTAAAGGTTTTAGGCAATGGCACCTAAAGTGAAGGTAAACCTTCAAAATTTTAATATTTTTATAAATTTTTAAAAAATAAAAGCTTTTAGGTGCTATATGTCACTCGCAAACTACCGATCGTGCCGGGCGCAACACAGGGGAAACTGCCAGTACGCCAACAAGCCGGTGCATACGTAAACTTGACAAAATTTTTACCCGTCGCTGATGGGTTAAAATCAATGCTGTTCCTGAGTTATAGAAATGCAACCCCACAGCTAATATTAAGACTCTGAGCTTACCAAGTGGTAGAACACATCAATCTATGAAAGTTTTCTTCTATACCATTCTGCGCAAATTGATAATAACGGTATTATAAAGGGTATAAAATCCACGATATCCAGGAGCTGCAGTGACCTTCCGCCTCCAGCGCTGCAACAAGATGACAAAAAGTCGTTAAGAGTGACGAAAAGTCTGATGGATTTGTAGCGGATGATGTATGCGAGGGAAATCAAATGAGACAATTAGATTCATTCATGAACATGACGTGACCATAGACATTCAATAGAACCATCAGATATGGAATAGATCATCATGTGACAATAGAAGTTGGGCCTAGGAGAAGGCTGTTGAAATTCAAATCAGTTTAATCATGGCTACACAGTGTGCAGGTTGTGAGAACAATTATTTCGACTTTCTTGCAATATATCATCGCAATAACGAAGCTAGTTTGCAATATATATGAGATCAAGGTGTTCTTCCAGTGGAAGTACAGTGCCATGTCATTATCGAAAAGACAGACACCAGTGGGTTTGTGGTGCGTGCAACCTCATGGTAAGCAATTCAATAGGAATTTATCAGGAACTAGACTTGAACCCTATCAAATACTCCCGTTCATCAATCACTGGCTAAGCAGACACTGGGATCATCAGACAGTTACAGAGCGCCTCCATATTGCCGAGCGCATGAGTGTGGACTGGCAAAGCTTCTGCTCCGAGGTCACAGACCACTGGCTAGACAATCAGGAATCCATAGATGGACTAGGAATTGTAGTGGAACTTGACAAGATACTCTTTGGCAAGCGTAAATATGAGAGGGAAAGGCTGCTGAGCCAGATATGGGTGTTCCACTGGATTGAGCGCGTCAGCAAGAAGGTCTTCCTTGTCTCCCTTGTTGAGCCCCTGGGCAAGAACTGTGATGCTGAAACCCTCATATCTCTTATAAAAAAGTATATTCTCCCCCAGTCAGTCATTATAAATGACGGATGGAATGCATACCAGATGATTAGTGAACACAGATAAGAACATCAAGTAATAAACCACATGGAACATTTTGTGGATCCCGAAAACCCGGAGATCCACACTCAGAACACTGAGTGCTTGTGGCAAGACATTAAAGAGTGGAGCAAGTGACCAGATAATTGACAGGAATTCTATAAACAATACTTGGCTCGGTATCAGTTTCTCCACCAATACAAGCCGGAAGTACTCCACCATCACTTCTTCATTGAGGCCAGGAAGCTGTACCCTCAGCTGTCCGATAAGGAACAGTGGATAGCGATCTCAATTCCCGCCAATAATGACGTGGATAACCCCAACGATCCCAGTGACCCGCAGCCTGGCCCATCTGGAGTTAGTGCATACTATAATTGCTAGTGTTTTACCAATATTTCTCAGAATTACCCCCATTATACCCTAGGTATTTTCTATATTACCTTCACCTCTCCGATATAGACAATTTTGGTATCACTGGATTCCTCTCACTCTGTACAATCCAAATATGTAGGTTTAATTGCGCAGAAACACCCCGTTAGCGGCAAACTTGGCCCGATAGCAGGGGCGACGATGTCAGAGCGGCGGACGTAATATAGAAAATTACCCTAAAATATAACCCACAGTGAAAATAACCATGGTTATTCTCATGAATTTCCCCCCTGGGGCAGGGCTGCCACCCCCAACCCTCGCCGAGGAAACAAAACCTCCACCACGTATTCACAGCAGCATAGAGCGCACACGAACTAGATGCATTGAAAGAGGTGCAAAACCCGCCGAGCCAACGAGGGCGGGCCACCGCCGCTCGTATGTTCATGGCATACCTTGTTCATCCTTATTAAACTACAATCGTCTCTGTATATAATGCTATGTCAAGGTTAGTATGCTGATTCAGTGGTAATATTACAAGGTAAATGTAATACGTCCGCAGCTCCGAGATCGACGATAACTGTGTAATGCTCTACCCTGCCATGAATACGTGGTGGAGGTTTTGTTTACTCGGCGGGGGTTGCAGGGGGCACAGCCCCCTGCAATGGAAAGTCATGTGAATAACCATGGTTATTTTCTCTATGGGTTATATTATTAGTGTTATTCAACCCCGCATTTTCCCTGGAACCTTTCATGCCCTCCACTGCTATCAGGGCCAAGTTTGTCCACTAACGGGGGGTTTCCGCACAATAAAAACTATATATGTGCAATGTGGACAGTGAGAGGAATCCAACGATACCAAAATCGTCGATATCGGAGAGGCGAAGGTAATATAATAAATTACCATTCCCTAATATATGCCGTCCCCTACTATCAGGACCAATATTGCAGTTGTGCTTCATTTGCTAAGGAAATGAGTGCTAGATTCATTCGACACACGACAAAAGCTATTGGAAAATTATTTCATATGTGTAAAAAAATTCTGTGGGATTGCATTTCCAAATTTACAGAAAGGTATTTACTTAAATTGTTTACCTTGGGGCCATTGATTTTCGATCTTTAATCAACACACATAACCATCCACTATATAAAATTTCATATGAACGAGAGCTTTGATAAAGATGACCAAGCATATAATGCCAGACATACACTAGACGTAAACAAAGGCATTTGTGATGAAATTGCCTGGTATAAGAATGCCAACTTTTATTCTTTCACCAACACATACCATTCAGAACCAAATGATCATTCTATACTAACCATAAATAGTAAGATTATGAACAGGGAAGAAATATACTTTTTCATACGTTTCCATTCTTTCTACAAAATATATTCCGATATGCATATTTTCAGCGGGACATTATTACTTCTTTTGCTTCATTTATAAGGTTTAGACTGCCATTCCAACTTGCGTCGCAGATTGGCCATCGCTCCTTTCTTTCTCTTCTTTCTTCTTTCTTCTTTTATAGGGTTTTAGACTTTTGCATAGTCTATATCCCCTGGATCTTTTTTCTTTTCTATTCTTTCTTTTATATGATCTCTGTTAGTTTGGTTTTTCTTAAAAAGATTTTGGTGTGTCTAAGAGTATAAAACTTTTCTGTTGGGGAGAGATCTGCACCTGTGAATAATAAGTTTATGTTAGGGTTGATTACTTTGATTTTTCTTAAGGCTTCTTTCAATTTTGTTCTGCTGGAGTGGAATCTTGGACAGTGTAGGATTAAGTGTTCTATATCTTCTTCTTGATTATGACACCATCTACAGTAAGGGTCATTTGTTATTTTCATTCTATGTAGGTGTTTATTTAGTCTTGTGTGCTTAGTTATTATTCTAGTTATGCAGACATCTAATTTTCTATTTTTGGATCTTAACCATGGCTGCGGTTCTGTGTTCTGCAATAGATAATTCTTTGTGTTAAGAATTGTATTTAACTGAGTTTTCCAGTTTCTCTGGTTTTTTTTTTTTCATCTGTTTTATCTGTTTTTTTGTGTCTTCATGTATGGTTATGGGATATCTTATTTTGTGTGCTTTTTTAGCTGCTTGATCTACTATTTCATTTCCCTTTATGTTTTTATGTGAAGGTATCCACTGTAACATTATTATTTGATTTTGATTTACCATTGTATATATCAATTCTTGTATTTCAAAAGTCATACTTTTAGAATTCTTAGGTTTCGGGTTAGATATTAGTTGAAGTGCAGATTTAGAATCTGTAAATAGTACTGATTTTGATAATTTGTTATTTTGTATGTATTTTAGCCCTTGTTTTATTGCAAAGAGTTCTGCTTCTATTATTTCTGTATTGTTTGGTAGTTTCCATATTGTTGTTATATTGTTATCTTGTATGTATATTGCTGCTGATGTGGAATCGTTGTTTATTTTCGAGCCATCTGTGAATAATTTTTTATAATTTCGATATCGTGTGTTTTCTAACATTATATATTGTGCTCTTATTATTTGTTCTGGGATATTTTTTGTTTGCTCATCTAAGAATTTTGTTTCTATATTTTTTGTAATATCAAACCAAGGTGGAATAGGGGTTATGTTTGACATTGTTTTTATCTTTATTTTCACTTGCAATTCTTTGTTTGTTTCTATTATTCTATGGATTAAGTTATTTTTATCCTTTTGAGGGTTATATTCTTTTATATTTTCTGTTAACATTTTTTTTATTTGTGTATTTTCTTTTTTTTCTAGTATTTTTAACATTTGGGTGAATTCTTTTTCTTTTAGTTTATTTTTGATCGACATTTTATTTGTTAGGGCATAGAGTGCATTTATTGGAGTGGTCTTTAAACATCCAGTGGCTATTCTCAAAGCTCCATTTTGAACTGTTTCAATTTTTTTTATTTCTGTGTCATTTGCTGTTCCATAAATTGTTATACCATATTCTATTTTTGGTTTTATGTAGATATCATAGAATTTTATCATTGTCTCTCTGTTTGCTCCCCATGTTGTTGTTGATAATTTTTTCATTATGTTTATTCTATTTGTACATCTAATTTTCAAGTTATTAATATGGTTTTTCCACTTTAGTTTTGGTGCGTCGAATTCGAGTCCTAGGATTGTATGTTTATTTGTGAATTTTAGTTCTTCATTATTTATTTTTATTATTGGTATTTGTCTTATTCTTTTTTTTGTAAAGCACATTACTTTGCTTTTAGTTAAATTTAATTTAAGCTCCCAGTCGTTAGCCCATTTTACTATTTTATTTAATCCTACTTCTAGATTGATTTTTGCTTCTTCTAGATTTTCATTTATTGTTATTATATTTATGTCATCTGCATATATTATTTTGTTGGTTTTTACTGTTAGATTTAGATCTGACATCATTATGTTGAATAGTAATGGACTTAATGGAGATCCTTGTGGAAGTCCTTTACTTATTCCTCCTTCCTCGGATTTTTGGTTTCCTATTATTATTTGGTAGGATCTATTATTTAAAAAATTAGATATCCATCTGAGAGGAGTACCCGTTATACCTAGTTTAGCTGCTTTTATTATTATTGCATCATGTGTTTACTTTGTCAAAAGCTTTTTCTAAATCTAGAGATGCTATTAGGGCATATTTTTTCTCTTTATAAGCTTTTTTAATATGAAAATCGATTATTTGTAATGTATCTATTGTTGAGCTATTGGGTCTGAAACCTGTTATGTCTTGACTTAGTTTGTTATTTTTTTCAAGCCACCATATTAGTCTATTGTTGATTATGCTTTCCAGCATTTTCCCTATACATGAGATTCTACTTATGAATCTATATGATTTTTTATTTGCTGGATCTTTATCCGGTTTTAATATCGGATTTACGAGTGATTTCTTGAATTCTATAGGATATTCTCCTTTTATCCACAACTGATTATAGATGTTTAAAATTTTTTCCAGTAGGTTATTTGGGATATTTTTATAAAATTCATAAGGGATACTGTCTGGGCCACAAGCTTTATTATTTTTTTCTTTTTTATTACAGAAATTAATTCTTTTAATGTTATCTCCTTTTTTAATCCATTCGTACTTGGCAATTCTATTAAACTTTTAAATTCTGATTTTGTTATTAAGCATTTTGTTTTGTGTTTATTATACTTTGGAATTCTTCTTTTAAGAGTTTTAATTTCTTTTTTGTTTCTTGTATTGGCTGATCATTATCTATTAGCGGGTAATTATTTATTCTATTACTGCCTGAAAGTTTCTTAATAAAATTCCATATTTTTTGGTTGGGTTCTAAAATCTAATGAGTGGCAGAAATTTGACCAACTTGTTCTTTTTTCCTTTTCTATTGTATCTCTTGCTATTATTTGAAGTTTTTTGTATTCTATTCTTTTTTTTCATTAGGATTTTTTCTCCATTTATTGAATGATTTGTTTCTTTGTTTTATTACTTCTTTACATTTTTATTCCACCATGGTTTTGTTTTATTTTTACTATTATCATTATTTAATCTGAAATGTTTCATCCCTATGTTTTTTATTATTTCTGTTATTTCGTTCAGTGATTTTATATTGTCCACATCTATTTTTTGTATTTCTTCTTTAAATTTTATCCATCCTTCTTCATTGAATTTCCATTTTTCCTCTTTAACTATTGTTTCTCTATTGTGATTAATGTCTCTTATTATGATTGGAAGGTGATCGCTTCCTCCATATATTTTTGCTTCTACTTCTAATTTACTCAGTTCTGGGTGCCCAGAACTAGGTCTATTGTAGACCCTTTACCTGTTTTCGGATCTATTCTAGTAATTTGTCCTTTTGGAGTTAACATCAGTATGTTATTTTGATTTATTAAATTAAACAAGTTTATTCCAGTGATATTTGTTATATTTTGGTTTGTTTTTGAATTCCATAGCGGATGATGGGCATTAAAATCTCCTATTATGAGTTTTGGTTTTTCTATTTGGTTTATGTAGTGTTCCATATCTTTTTGATTTACTTTGTTACATGGGTTGTATATTAAAAGTAAGTGTAGCCATCCTCTTTTATAGCTAATCTTTATAGCTAATGTTTCGATGTTTTTATTTTGTAAATCATTTAGATTAATCTTCTTGTATTGTATATCATTTTTTATACAAATTGCTAAGCCGCCTCCCCTTTGTTCTATTCTATCATTTCTTATGATATCATAATCTTTTATATCAAATTTGTCATTATTTGTAAGCCAAGTTTCGCAAATTGCGAATATCTCCGGGTTTTCTGTTTGAATTAGATATTCTATATCTATTTTTTTGTTTATTACAGATCTAGCGTTCCATAGTATTGTTTTAGTCATTAAACCAAACTGATATTTGTTTTAATATTGGAGCAACTTCAGTTATTATCTCTGTTATTATTTCAATTATTGTTTTGTCTGATTTGAATTTTTCGGTTATATTAGTTATTAATTTGAAAATTCCTTTTGTTATTTCAACAAATGAAGGTTTTTCTTCTTTGTTTTTTTGTTCTTCTTCTTCTTCTTTCTTCTTCTTTTCTTTTATTGTTGGGGTTTTGTTTAGTGGTGTTGGTAGAGACCATGTTATGGGGGATTCTGTGAGTTTCTTGTCTTTTATGTTTTGTTCCTTTGTGTGTGTTTGTTCTTTTGTTTTTTCTTGACTGTTTTTTTGTTTTGATTTTGTTGATTGAGTTGGAGTATTTTCTGCTCTGTTTGTGTTATTTTTTTGTTTTGTGGGTGTTTTTTGTGCTGGTGTTATGTTATTTGTTTGTGTTAGTATTTTAGCATATGTTTGTGTTATGGGTTTGTTTGTTGTATAGTGTTTGTGTTATCATCTGTTTGTTGTTTGTAATCTGTTTCTGAGTTGTGTATTTCTGCTGTGGTAATTATTATGTTTTTTTGTATTGGTTGATTCTGTTTTTGTGTTGTTGGGTTTAAGTGATGGAAAAGTTTTTTTACTTCTAAGTTATTTGTGTGTTGTGTTTTTTTGTTTATTTCTTGGGCTTTTTGATGAATTGGGCAAGTTTTATCGTATGCTGTGTGGTTACCTTTACAGAAAAAGCAATGAGGTGGATTTTTGCAATCTTTATATTTGTGATCTTGTTGGCTGCATTTACTACATCTTATTTTGTTTTTGCATGATATCAACCCATGGCCATACATTAGACACTTAAAACATTTGGATATTGGGAATGTGTATTGATATACCTTATAACTTATATGACCTATTGTTAATTTGTTAGGTAATGGACCTCTGAATGTTATTTTCAGGGATTTAGTAGGAATCCATTTATTTTCTCCTGATATTTTACTTGGTTTATGAATCCTTGTTATATCTTTTATGTATGTATCTGGCCCCCATAGTATCTTGGTTTTTTCTTTGATTTCTTCTATTTCTATATCTGTTTCTACTGGGGATATTGTTCCATAGGAGCATCCTTGGTCTTTATTTGATGCAGGTTGCTTACAGTTTATTTCCCAGTTGCCTAGGTATTTAATTTCATTGAGAGGTCCAATTTTTGATATATCTACTACCTCGAATCTAATGGCTTTTCCATCTCCTATTACTCTTAATGAATTTTCAATTATGTATTTTTGAAAAATTGATTTATTTATGGCCTCAGTTAACCTTATTGGATGTTGAAGTTTGAGGTATTTGATTTGTTTGTTATTTGTATTAGAATAACATTTTCTTGAGGGGTACCTTGAGTTACTGTTCCGTAGGTATGGTTCTCCGTGGTCTGTTTGCCGGTTTCTTCGTTTCTTGCTTGTTTGGTGTATGGGCAATCTTCGCTATCACTGTCACGTCTTCTGCTGTTTTTCTGGTGTTCGTATATCATTTCATTGTCTTTTCCAGGTTCTTCACCTGGATCAAGATCAAAGTTTCCGTTCATAAGCTTTCACTTCACTAAGTTCGGTACTTTTTAAAGATTGATCACTCTTACACGTTGATGTTCACTCTTCAAAGTCTCGACCGGTTCTCTTCATTGGATGTTTTTCTTCTTCTTCTTCTTTCTTCTTTTATAGGGTTTTAGACTTTTGCATAGTCTATATCCCCTGGATCTTTTTTCTTTTCTATTCTTTCTTTTATATGATCTCTGTTAGTTTGGTTTTTCTTAAAAAGATTTTGGTGTGTCTAAGAGTATAAAACTTTTCTGTTGGGGAGAGATCTGCACCTGTGAATAATAAGTTTATGTTAGGGTTGATTACTTTGATTTTTCTTAAGGCTTCTTTCAATTTTGTTCTGCTGGAGTGGAATCTTGGACAGTGTAGGATTAAGTGTTCTATATCTTCTTCTTGATTATGACACCATCTACAGTAAGGGTCATTTGTTATTTTCATTCTATGTAGGTGTTTATTTAGTCTTGTGTGCTTAGTTATTATTCTAGTTATGCAGACATCTAATTTTCTATTTTTGGATCTTAACCATGGCTGCGGTTCTGTGTTCTGCAATAGATAATTCTTTGTGTTAAGAATTGTATTTAACTGAGTTTTCCAGTTTCTCTGGTTTTTTTTTTTCATCTGTTTTATCTGTTTTTTTGTGTCTTCATGTATGGTTATGGGATATCTTATTTTGTGTGCTTTTTTAGCTGCTTGATCTACTATTTCATTTCCCTTTATGTTTTTATGTGAAGGTATCCACTGTAACATTATTATTTGATTTTGATTTACCATTGTATATATCAATTCTTGTATTTCAAAAGTCATACTTTTAGAATTCTTAGGTTTCGGGTTAGATATTAGTTGAAGTGCAGATTTAGAATCTGTAAATAGTACTGATTTTGATAATTTGTTATTTTGTATGTATTTTAGCCCTTGTTTTATTGCAAAGAGTTCTGCTTCTATTATTTCTGTATTGTTTGGTAGTTTCCATATTGTTGTTATATTGTTATCTTGTATGTATATTGCTGCTGATGTGGAATCGTTGTTTATTTTCGAGCCATCTGTGAATAATTTTTTATAATTTCGATATCGTGTGTTTTCTAACATTATATATTGTGCTCTTATTATTTGTTCTGGGATATTTTTTGTTTGCTCATCTAAGAATTTTGTTTCTATATTTTTTGTAATATCAAACCAAGGTGGAATAGGGGTTATGTTTGACATTGTTTTTATCTTTATTTTCACTTGCAATTCTTTGTTTGTTTCTATTATTCTATGGATTAAGTTATTTTTATCCTTTTGAGGGTTATATTCTTTTATATTTTCTGTTAACATTTTTTTTATTTGTGTATTTTCTTTTTTTTCTAGTATTTTTAACATTTGGGTGAATTCTTTTTCTTTTAGTTTATTTTTGATCGACATTTTATTTGTTAGGGCATAGAGTGCATTTATTGGAGTGGTCTTTAAACATCCAGTGGCTATTCTCAAAGCTCCATTTTGAACTGTTTCAATTTTTTTTATTTCTGTGTCATTTGCTGTTCCATAAATTGTTATACCATATTCTATTTTTGGTTTTATGTAGATATCATAGAATTTTATCATTGTCTCTCTGTTTGCTCCCCATGTTGTTGTTGATAATTTTTTCATTATGTTTATTCTATTTGTACATCTAATTTTCAAGTTATTAATATGGTTTTTCCACTTTAGTTTTGGTGCGTCGAATTCGAGTCCTAGGATTGTATGTTTATTTGTGAATTTTAGTTCTTCATTATTTATTTTTATTATTGGTATTTGTCTTATTCTTTTTTTTGTAAAGCACATTACTTTGCTTTTAGTTAAATTTAATTTAAGCTCCCAGTCGTTAGCCCATTTTACTATTTTATTTAATCCTACTTCTAGATTGATTTTTGCTTCTTCTAGATTTTCATTTATTGTTATTATATTTATGCATCTATTATTTTGTTGGTTTTTACTGTTAGATTTAGATCTGACATCATTATGTTGAATAGTAATGGACTTAATGGAGATCCTTGTGGAAGTCCTTTACTTATTCCTCCTTCCTCGGATTTTTGGTTTCCTATTATTATTTGGTAGGATCTATTATTTAAAAAATTAGATATCCATCTGAGAGGAGTACCCGTTATACCTAGTTTAGCTGCTTTTATTATTATTGCATCATGGTTTACTTTGTCAAAAGCTTTTTCTAAATCTAGAGATGCTATTAGGGCATATTTTTTCTCTTTATAAGCTTTTTTAATATGAAAATCGATTATTTGTAATGTATCTATTGTTGAGCTATTGGGTCTGAAACCTGTTATGTCTTGACTTAGTTTGTTTTTTTCAAGCCACCATATTAGTCTATTGTTGATTATGCTTTCCAGCATTTTCCCTATACATGAGATTCTACTTATGAATCTATATGATTTTTTATTTGCTGGATCTTTATCCGGTTTTAATATCGGATTTACAAGTGATTTCTTGAATTCTATAGGATATTCTCCTTTTATCCACAACTGATTATAGATGTTTAAAATTTTTTCCAGTAGGTTATTTGGGATATTTTTATAAAATTCATAAGGGATACTGTCTGGGCCACAAGCTTTATTATTTTTTGTCTTTTTTATTACAGAAATTAATTCTTTTAATGTTATCTCCTTTTTTAATCCGTTCGTACTTGGCAATTCTATTAAACTTTTAAATTCTGATTTTGTTATTAAGCATTTTGTTTTTGTGTTTATTATACTTTGGAATTCTTCTTTTAAGAGTTTTAATTTCTTTTTTGTTTCTTGTATTGGCTGATCATTATCTATTAGCGGGTAATTATTTATTCTATTACTGCCTGAAAGTTTCTTAATAAAATTCCATATTTTTTTGGTTGGGGTTCTAAAATCTAATGAGTGGCAGAAATTTGACCAACTTGTTCTTTTTTCCTTTTCTATTGTATCTCTTGCTATTATTTGAAGTTTTTTGTATTCTATTCTGTTTTTTTCATTAGGATTTTTTCTCCATTTATTGAATGATTTGTTTCTTTGTTTTATTACTTCTTTACATTTTTTATTCCACCATGGTTTTGTTGGTTTATTTTTACTATTATCATTATTTAATCTGAAATGTTTCATCCCTATGTTTTTTATTATTTCTGTTATTTCGTTCAGTGATTTTATATTGTCCACATCTATTTTTTGTATTTCTTCTTTAAATTTTATCCATCCTTCTTCATTGAATTTCCATTTTTCCTCTTTAACTATTGTTTCTCTATTGTGATTAATGTCTCTTATTATGATTGGAAGGTGATCGCTTCCTCCATATATTTTTGCTTCTACTTCTAATTTACTCAGTTCTGGGGTGCCCAGAACTAGGTCTATTGTAGACCCTTTACCTGTTTTCGGATCTATTCTAGTAATTTGTCCTTTTGGAGTTAACATCAGTATGTTATTTTGATTTATTAAATCAAATAAGTTTATTCCAGTGATATTCGTTATAGTTTGGTTTGTTTTTGAATTCCATAAGGGATGATGGGCATTAAAATCTCCTATTATGAGTTTTGGTCTTTCTATTTGGTTTATGTAGTGTTCCATATCTTTTTGATTTACTTTGTTACATGGGTTGTATATTAGAAGTAAGTGTAACCATCCTCTTTTATAGCTAATCTTTATAGCTAATGTTTAAATTTTTTTTATTTTGTATTTCATTTAGATTTATCTTCTTGTATTGTATATCATTTTTTATACATATTGCTAGGCCGCCTCCCCTTTGTTCTATTCTGTCATTTCTTATGATATCATAATCTTTTATATCAAATTTATCCTTTTTTGTAAGCCAAGTTTCGCAAATTGCGAATACCTCCGGATTTTCTGTTTGAATTAGATAGTCTATATCTAGTTTTTTGTTTATTACAGATCTAGCGTTCCAAAGGATTGTTTTAGTCATTAAACCATTCAACTATTTGTTTTAATATAGGAGCAACTTCAGTTATTATCTCTGTTATTATTTCAATTATTGTTTTGTCTGATTTGAATTTTTCGGTTACATTAGTTATTAATTTGAAAATTCCTTTTGTTATTTCAACCCATGAAGGTTTTTCTTCTTTGTTTTTTTGTTCTTCTTCTTCTTCTTTCTTCTTCTTTTCTTTTATTGTTGGGGTTTTGTTTAGTGGTGGTGGTAGAGACCATGTTATGGGGGATTCTGTGAGTTTCTTGTCTTTTATATTTTGTTCCTTAGTGTGTGTTTGTTCTTTTCTTTTTCTTGACTGTTTTTTTTTTGTTTTGTTTCGTTGATTGAGTTGGAGTATTTCTGATCTGTTTGTGTTATTTTTTTGTTTTGTGGGTGTTTTTTGTGCTGGTGTTATGTTATTTGTTTGTGTTAGTATTTTAGCATATGTTTGTGTTGTGTTTGGGTTTGTTTGTTGTAATGTGTTTGCGTTATCATCTGTTTGTTGTTCGTGATCTGTTTCTGTGTTGTGTATTTCTGCTGTGGTAATTATTATGCTTTTTTGTATTGGTTGATTCTGTTTTTGTGTTGTTGGGTTTAAGTGATGGAAAAGTTTTTTTTTTACTTCTAAGTTGTTTGGTGTTGTTTTTTTTTTTGTTTATTTCTTGGGCTTTTTGATGTATCGGGCACGTTTTGTCATATGCTGGGTGGTTACCTTTGCAGAAATAATATTGAGGTGGATTTGTGCATTCTTTATATTTGTGATCTTGTTGGCTGCATTTACTACATCTTATTTTGTTTTTACAAGATATTAACCCATGGCCATACATTAAACACTTGAAACATTTGGATATTAGGAATGTATATTGATATAACTTATAACTTATATGACCTATTGTTATTTTATTTGGTAATGGACCTCTGAATATTAATTTTAGGGATTTAGTAGGAATCCATTTGTTTTCTCCTGATATTTTACTTAGTTTATGAATTCGTTATATCTTTTATGTATGTATCTGGTCCCCATAGTATTTTGGTTTTTTCTTTAATTTCTTCTATTTCTATATCTAGTTCTACTGGGGATATTGTGCTATGGGAGCATCCTTGATCTTTGTTTGATGCTGGTTCCTTGCAGTTTACTTCCCAGTTGCCTAGATATTTAATTTCATTGAAAGGTCCAATTTTAGACAGATCAACTACCTCGAATCTAATGGCTCTTCCGTCTCCTATTAGTCTTAAAGAATTTTCAATTATGTATTTTTGAAAACTTTATTTATTTATGGCCTCAGTTAATCTTATTGGATGGTTAAAGTTTGAGGTAGTTGATTTGTTTGTCATTTGTATTAGAATACCATTTTCTTGTGGGGTACCTTGAGTTACTGTTCCGTATGTATGGTTCTCCGTGGTCTGTTTGCCGGTTTCTTCGTTTCTTGCTTGTTTGGAGTATGGGCAATCTTCGCTATCACTGTCTCGTCTTCTGCTGTTTTTCTGGTGTTCGTATATCATTTCATTGTCTTTTCCAGGTTCATCATCTGGATCTAGATCAAAGTATCCGTTCATAAGCATTCACTTCACCGAGTTCGGTACTTTTTAAAGATTGATCACTCTTTCACGTTGATGTTCACTCTTCAAAGTCTCGACCGGTTCCTAAAGTCCGTTCTTTTTTTACACCTCACCTAATGGCAATCATCGGGTCGTGTGAGGACCCACACCCCGTTCCAACAACAACCCAACACTAAGGCTCCCGAGCGAACCCGGATTCGACTGAGGATTCGACCCCGAAAACCTGAAGCGCCAGGCACAAAAACAATTCTCACACCATAAACAAAAATAAGAATGTCTTCACTTCTTCACACACACACAC
>NW_020868857.1:991089-1001089 GCF_003789085.1 Penaeus vannamei
TCCTCCTTCTGGAAGTCATGGACTTAATGGAGATCCTTGTGGAAGTCCTTTACTTATTCCTCCTTCCTCGGATTTTTGGTTTCCTATTATTATTTGGTAGGATCTATTATTTAAAAAATTAGATATCCATCTGAGAGGAGTACCCGTTATACCTAGTTTAGCTGCTTTTATTATTATTGCATCATGGTTTACTTTGTCAAAAGCTTTTTCTAAATCTAGAGATGCTATTAGGGCATATTTTTTCTCTTTATAAGCTTTTTTAATATGAAAATCGATTATTTGTAATGTATCTATTGTTGAGCTATTGGGTCTGAAACCTGTTATGTCTTGACTTAGTTTGTTATTTTTTTCAAGCCACCATATTAGTCTATTGTTGATTATGCTTTCTAGCATTTTCCCTATACATGAGATTCTACTTATGAATCTATATGATTTTTTATTTGCTGGATCTTTATCCGGTTTTAATATCGGATTTACGAGTGATTTTTTGAATTCTATAGGATATTCTCCTTTTATCCACAACTGATTATAGATGTTTAAAATTTTTTCCAGTAGGTTATTTGGGATATTTTTATAAAATTCATAAGGGATACTGTCTGGGCCACAAGCTTTATTATTTTTTGTCTTTTTTATTACAGAAATTAATTCTTTTAATGTTATCTCCTTTTTTAATCCGTTCGTACTTGGCAATTCTATTAAACTTTTAAATTCTGATTTTGTTATTAAGCATTTTGTTTTTGTGTTTATTATACTTTGGTATTCTTCTTTTAAGAGTTTTAATTTCTTTTTTGTTTCTTGTATTGGCTGATCATTATCTATTAGCGGGTAATTATTTATTCTATTACTGCCTGAAAGTTTCTTAATAAAATTCCATATTTTTTTGGTTGGGGTTCTAAAATCTAATGAGTGGCAGAAATTTGACCAACTTGTTCTTTTTTCCTTTTCTATTGTATCTCTTGCTATTATTTGAAGTTTTTTGTATTCTATTCTGTTTTTTTCATTAGGATTTTTTCTCCATTTATTGAATGATTTGTTTCTTTGTTTATTACTTCTTTACATTTTTATTCCACCATGGTTTTGTTGGTTTATTTTTACTATTATCATTATTTAATCTGAAATGTTTCATCCCTATGTTTTTTATTATTTCTGTTATTTCGTTCAGTGATTTTATATTGTCCACATCTATTTTTTGTATTTCTTCTTTAAATTTTATCCATCCTTCTTCATTGAATTTCCATTTTTCCTCTTTAACTATTGTTTCTCTATTGTGATTAATGTCTCTTATTATGATTGGAAGGTGATCGCTTCCTCCATATATTTTTGCTTCTACTTCTAATTTACTCAGTTCTGGGGTGCCCAGAACTAGGTCTATTGTAGACCCTTTACCTGTTTTCGGATCTATTCTAGTAATTTGTCCTTTTGGAGTTAACATCAGTATGTTATTTTGATTTATTAAATTAAACAAGTTTATTCCAGTGATATTTGTTATATTTTGGTTTGTTTTTGAATTCCATAGCGGATGATGGGCATTAAAATCTCCTATTATGAGTTTTGGTTTTTCTATTTGGTTTATGTAGTGTTCCATATCTTTTTGATTTACTTTGTTACATGGGTTGTATATTAAAAGTAAGTGTAGCCATCCTCTTTTATAGCTAATCTTTATAGCTAATGTTTCGATGTTTTTATTTTGTAATCATTTAGATTAATCTTCTTGTATTGTATATCATTTTTTATACAAATTGCTAAGCCGCCTCCCCTTTGTTCTATTCTATTATGATATCATAATCTTTTATATCAAATTTGTCATTATTTGTAAGCCAAGTTCGCAAATTGCGAATATCTCCGGGTTTTCTGTTTGAATTAGATATTCTATATCTATTTTTTTGTTTATTACAGATCTAGCGTTCCAGTAGTTTTTAGTCATTAAACCAAACTGATATTTGTTTTAATATTGGAGCAACTTCAGTTATTATCTCTGTTATTATTTCAATTATTGTTTTGTCTGATTTGAATTTTTCGGTTATATTAGTTATTAATTTGAAAATTCCTTTTGTTATTTCAACAAATGAAGGTTTTTCTTCTTTGTTTTTTTTTTCTTCTTCTTCTTCTTCTTTTCTTTTATTGTTGGGGTTTGTTTAGTGGTGTTGGTAGAGACCATGTTATGGGGGATTCTGTGAGTTTCTTGTCTTTTATGTTTTGTTCCTTTGTGTGTGTTTTTTTTTTTTCTTGACTGTTTTTTTTTTTTTTGTTGATTGAGCTCTGTTTGTGTTATTTTTTTGTTTTGTGGTGTTTTTTGTGGGTTATGTTATTTGTGTGTTAGTATTTTAGCATATGTTTGTGTTATGTTTGGGTTTGTTTGTTGTATAGTGTTTGTGTTATCATCTGTTTGTTGTTTGTAATCTGTTTCTGAGTTGTGTATTTCTGCTGTGGTAATTATTATGTTTTTTTGTATTGGTTGATTCTGTTTTGTGTTGTTGGGTTTAAGTGATGGAAAAGTTTTTTTACTTCTAAGTTATTTGGTGTTGTGTTTTTTTTGTTTATTTCTTGGGCTTTTTGATGAATTGGGCAAGTTTTATCGTATGCTGTGTGGTTACCTTTACAGAAAAAGCAATGAGGTGGATTTTTGCAATCTTTATATTTGTGATCTTTTTGGCTGCATTTACTACATCTTATTTTGTTTTTGCATGATATCAACCCATGGCCATACATTAGACACTTAAAACATTTGGATATTGGGAATGTGTATTGATATACCTTATAACTTATATGACCTATTGTTAATTTGTTAGGTAATGGACCTCTGAATGTTATTTTCAGGGATTTAGTAGGAATCCATTTATTTTCTCCTGATATTTTACTTGGTTTATGAATCCTTGTTATATCTTTTATGTATGTATCTGGCCCCCATAGTATCTTGGTTTTTTCTTTGATTTCTTCTATTTCTATATCTGTTTCTACTGGGGATATTGTTCCATAGGAGCATCCTTGATCTTTATTTGATGCAGGTTGCTTACAGTTTTTCCCAGTTGCCTAGGTATTTAATTTCATTGAGAGGTCCAATTTTTGATATATCTACTACCTCGAATCTAATGGCTTTTCCATCTCCTATTACTCTTAATGAATTTTCAATTATGTATTTTTGAAAAATTGATTTATTTATGGCCTCAGTTAACCTTATTGGATGGTTGAAGTTTGAGGTATTTGATTTGTTTGTTATTTGTATTAGAATAACATTTTCTTGAGGGGTACCTTGAGTTACTGTTCCGTAGGTATGGTTCTCCGTGGTCTGTTTGCCGGTTTCTTCGTTTCTTGCTTGTTTGGTGTATGGGCAATCTTCGCTATCACTGTCACGTCTTCTGCTGTTTTTTCTGGTGTTCGTATATCATTTCATTGTCTTTTCCAGGTTCTTCACCTGGATCAAGATCAAAGTTTCCGTTCATAAGCTTTCACTTCACTAAGTTCGGTACTTTTTAAAGATTGATCACTCTTACACGTTGATGTTCACTCTTCAAAGTCTCGACGACCGTTCTCATTATCTCTTCTTCATCAAACAGCTCCATGTTTTGTTTACAAAATGTGTTGTAGGTTCGACAGAATATTATATAATTCATATAAGAGTCTACATGCTTATTTCTTACCAAGTACACATACTTCCATATGAATGGTAATCACACATATCATAATAATTGTAGTCAGTATCGTTAATAAAAAGTACCGTTTTATAAATAATCAAACTAGTATGACGTTCGAAGCCAGAGTTGACAGACGAAGGAAAAGTATGGTGGGAGGTCCCTTAGCGAACACGCATTTTCTGCAGATTTCTATAATATTCCGCGTCGTTTGATTCGTAATTTCGAAATCCAATAACTAACAGCTTGTATTCATTGCAATATCATAATGCAACATCAATGGGATAATGGTTGATTATCGTAAAATAAATGAAATAAAATCAGGTTCGTCAACTTTAGCAGAATTGCTAAGAATAGGGGTGGAGTCAAACATTTGGCAAACATGCGTAGAAGCATCGGCAATGTTGCTGTCGCGATCGGCCCGGAGAAGTCGCAAATTAAAAAAAGACACTTTCTAGTCTAGTCCTACAGCCCGGTGACGGCGGAAAAAAAAGGCCTTTTGACGAGTACTTCTTTCATATGCACATATATATGACGGATAGAGAGAGAGAGAGAGAATTATAAACAACTGCTACTGTTTCTATAGGCTTCCTGTCTCTCCTTTATCTCACGACAAATCTGAAATATGATACATCAAGTGATTTCTTTTCCACAGACTTTTAAGGGTTAAATCTCTCTCTCTCTCTGTCTCTCTCTCTCTTTCACTCTCTCTTCTCTCCTCTTCTCTCTCTCTCTCTCTTCTCTCTCTCTCCTCTCTCTCTCTCCTCTCTCTCTCTCTCTCTTCTCTTGATAATTTCTATCTGACAGTGCATCAAAACGCTCGATTTTTTTTTTTTTTTAACAAACCATATGGGAAGCATCACCCGGGAAGTTCCTGAATTCCTTAAAAGATTCAAATCGGTTGACAGACTTGGAATTCTTCTGGGAATCGAGTCACAGCAAGCAGTCAGGATCTCCCAAGTTCCAGGCTGAGTTCAGGCCTTTGAGGGAATCGATTGGATTATAACTATGAATTAACTTTGTGATCTGTTCTCGAAAACAATAAATCACACGACAATAAAAAAAAAAAAAAAAAATGTCTTCTTTACATCTTAGTTCACACTTTCCTTTTTTTGCCTCCATTTTTCTTTCTTCCTGCTTGGTCCTTCTCGTTCTTCTTCTATTCTTCAAAGACGAAAAAAAAAGTCTAACATAAATAGATATAAGATAATGATAATTTCATTCTGCCTAATAAAACATTCTCATTCTGAATAAACAAAGGAAATACACTAACCTAACCAGGTATATCATATACTCTCAACGTCATTCTAACAAGCAAGACCTTGACTTCCGTACCAGACGAAGCTGCCAACTTGCAGACGAAGTCAAAACGAAAATGCTCCCAAACGCCTTTCTCCTCCAGCCGGGCGAGGGAGCGCCCCCGCGGCCGCCTCTGGTCCTCTCGACCTCGGCTGCGTTCCTCGCTCTCCCTCCGAGTCACGTGCGTCTCGACATGAATCTGAGATGAGTATTCCTGTTGGGAAATCGTGGACATGTGGGCAAAGAGAGAGCCTCCAGGAACAAGTAGGCAGAGAGAGCGAGAGAGAGAGAGAGAGTATATGGATATGTTGTATACTATATACGTGTGTATATGTGATATGTATATATATATATATATATATTAGTATATATGTATATATACATATATGTATATATATATATATAATATATGTATATATATATATATGTATATATATTATATATGTATATATTATATATATGTATATATATATATGTTATATATATGTATATAATATGTTATATATATATATGTATATATATAATATTATATATATATTATATATTATATATATATATATATATATATGTATATATATATATATTTATATATATATATTTATAATATAATATATATATTATATATATAACACACGTGTATGTTTCTCAGCGTGTGTGCGTTTGCTGAGAAATCCCCCAAGAGCTGCCACAGACGGACGGAAAAGTAGCAGCGCGACCGCTGCTCCTCCGTCAGTGGCGATCGAGCGCCGAGGCCGAGAGAGCGAATCCCTGGCGGACCAGTTGGAAGGCTCGGTCGCATCATCATGTTTTTTCAGTCCTCGGTGAATAGATGATAAATAAATAGAATAGAAAAGAATGATAATGGAAAAACAGAAAAATAAGAAGTAACAGTCCTCAAAGGAATAGTAATTAAACAAAATGAGAATGAGAATGGAAAAACAGAAAAGTAAGAAAGTAACAGTCCTCTACAATGAATAGGTAATTAAATAAATGATAATGAGAATAGTAATGATAATGGAAAAACAGAAAAATAAGAAAGTAAAGTACATAAAAACGCGAGACGAATGTCAATTAAGCACAAAGCATCTTCCCCCCGATCGGAACCGCGCCTCGGGAGAAGCCGAACCAGGACAACATTTCCAGATTTCATCTTTCGGAAAACGTCTTGATTCGCGCGCGTGTCCTGTTGACGCGGAAGAGAAAAAAAAAAAAAAACATTTTCTCTTTTTCTTTCTCTCTCGAGCAGCGATTGGTGATGAAACTGGCCATTTACTGATTAATTGACCTTTTATCTTGCACCTTCCTTCCTCTCACTCTGTCTCTACATGTAAACATCTTCATTCCACTTCGATGCAAGTGTGCTTTGCACTGCCTATATCTTTTCTTTTCTTTCTCTCATTCCCTCCCAAAGACCTTTTTAACCAAATCATTTTTTCTCTCTCTTCCCTCCTCTTCTCCCTTTGTTTTCGTTTTTTTTTTATTCTTTCCTAAACCCTTTTAACCGTAGAGCTTCCATTAGTTCCGGTTTGTTGTTTGTAAATGCAAACTAATTATCATCATTAACAATATCATTATTATGATCATCAGACAAAGAGTAAATCAATCCATTTAAAGTTTAAAAACCACTGTCATCCTTAAGCTTTCTTCATCCATTCATTATTGATTCTCATGATAACTATTAACGGAGTATTCTGTAAGACACATTTCCTCCTTTTTATTTATTAATCGGAGACATAATTTCCCTTGTATTCTAATAATACCAATGAAGGGTAAAACGAATAGAAAAAAAACATCAACCTTAAAAAACCTGTCCATTGCATCACAAAGAAAGTTTACAGTTAATCCCTCTACCTTGCTGATGTCTTCTGTGCACTGACTCTCTGAATTCCGTGACGCAGCGGAGAGAACGTCACGTGGGCTTTATCAATTATATTTGTATTTTTGTATTTTTGGCATTGGCCAGCTAGCACTGCTTTTTACCTTCAAGTATTTGGAAGATGTAAGTTTTTGTTTTTGTTTTTGTTTTTTTTACTATTTTTCTCTATTCAGTTCATCTAGAAATATCATATAGGATATGAATTATTTTCTATGGTAGGCAGCTGCATATGGTGTGTGTAAAAGATGACTAATTAATTTTATTTGGGTGTGCTATATCTCAGTGAAGGAAGATCCAGGTTTAGAGGGTAAATAAATGACATAGATTCATTTTTAAAATATATTACATATATTCATGTAAAACATTATATATATGGAATGCTTACAACTCTACCCTTCTCTCCACTCATCCAGTTTAAATGGACGCAATTGAGCAAGGGCAGCACAGAGGAGTTCCTCGGGCCAGACTGGGACATCTACCTCATGGCAGTCCTCGCTGTCATCATCGCCATGCTTATTCTCTTCAGAAGGCCTCCCCCACCATTGGCCATGTAAACACCATCTTCAGTTGCGTCGTTTAAAGCGATGGGAACGCTGAATCCAAAGCCAAAGGGATGAAGAGTCTGGAAATTCCGTTTGGTAATCTTCATCCACATTTTAAGTGTGCTACTGGCTCAAGCTTTTGGTTGACTGGTCTAGGGCTCAAGGAGGAGATCCAGTCCCAGTTTGTCGTATTCCGAATGATTTCGTGCAATAAAGTCATCAGGCAAAATTGACGTTTCCTGGTCAAGGAAGATGGCACCACTTCCTTGATTTGAAGGTTGACTGAACATTGCTATTAAAATGGATCTTCAACTTTTTTTATTTTCATTTTTATAAAGATTTGGGTGGTTATTGGTTGTAATGATACATTTTTTTCTTTTGTAATCTTGCATTAGTGGAGGATAGCATGGATGCTGTCCAGAAGATGTAAACTTTCAAGAAAAGAAAAAAAAATAAGATATATATATATATATATATATATATATATATATATATATATATATATATATATATATAGGGCTTTTATTGTGCTAGAATTTGTCCTTGAAGTATTTTCATCTCGCCATTGGGGTTTGTTATTTCTGTTTGATATATATATGTATTTGAAATGGGTTGCACATAATTATATATATATATATATATATATATATATATATATATATATATATATATATATAGGGAAGTTTATATTTCATCTATGGCGGTATTCACCTGTGTAGTTGAGTTTAAGGTTCACAGGATGTGGCCTCTATCATCGTGACAGTCCAGTTTCCATAGAGGGGTACTGTAAAAGAGATTTGTATATACAAACTACTTCAAGAATTTGTAAATGACTGTCCTGTCTGGCTTGACTAAGCTGATTGTCTTTTTCCAGATCACAATCACCAGTGGGATGGGTTATTTTTTTTCCTTTATGTGGATGTATAGACTTGGGTATTTGCTTTCCAATGTTCAAACCTTCCCAGTTTTCAAACATTATATCATCGCTAGTCACCTATAGTAGGAAGATCATTTTTTCTTTTCTTTTCTTGGTTCCTCTTTCTTACAAATGTTGTTTCTTTTATTAGTTGAATATGGTATGGAAGTGTGAATACTGGAGTATTCTTACCATTCATCTTTTTTTTTTTTTCCTAATGTCAGAAATTGGAAGAAGCAAAATATAAGTTCTAAATTTTGTTGTTGGATTCGGTGTGCATGCATGTATGGCGGTGTGGATGGGCCTGTATGGAAGTCAAATTATAATTTCTGTATAAACATCATGTACAGATTACCAAGTGAAAAGTTAATAACTGCAGTTAGAACTTTATAAATTTATTGTTAAGTTCACTGTAAAAAAAAAAAAATAAAAGATAGTTCGTATATAAGGTTTGTTTACATATTGTTCCTAAGAATTAATTTTTCTTCAGTAAGACTGAAACTGAAACCCACTTTTTCTCTTTTGTATCTTTAATTAATTCTGTATAATCCAAAGATAGGAGAGAAGAGAAAGAAATAACCAGACTTTATAAAGGTATATCCTGACAAAAAGTATGTGTATTCACATGCTATACACTAAGGCTGAAATTAAGTAAGGAAAAAAAAAAGTTAAAATAGTTTACAATCCCATACCAAGTACATATTTGCATTTGCTGGCTAGTATTACCTTAACCAGTTCCTCCACATTAATTCTTCCTTACACGGTTTCTAATAATAAGCATATGGGATATACACCATGTAACATACATCACTTGATAATGAATCCAGTATAAGAACAATATATTAGATGCAGATTTTTTTTGTTTGTTCCTTGGGTATGAACGGGTTTGTTCCAGTTAGATACACAGCTCCAGTTCAGTAGATGGTATACCAGGTAAGTCTTGTGTATGTTAATATCTTTATACTATATTAATTCATGGTAAGAAATTACCTCATTGGTAATAATGGTTGTATCTTTCACTTCATACCATGATTTTTATGACATAAAGTTACTCAAGATTATGAATGGATAGTGTAAAGAGGATAGAAATGAATTAGTGAGTAGGAGGTGCACTTTGAGGCTTTAATTCATAGCAGCTGTTTAATCGGATACATTATTCTACACTGTTCACTTTTGTCTGGACTGATGTAAGATGTTCTTCCATTAAAGTCTATTATTTATTAGAAAGGTCTTGAAGTGTGTATTCTTGCTCTGTCATGGTGGTTTGGATTTTTTTTTTTTTATTCATTCATTTGTAACAGGATGTGGATTTGTTTCCTGGACTAATCTTGGTATGGTATGTAGGCGACGAGATGCCAATTAGGAGAATACGGCAACTGACTTCATTTGCCTGTTATGAGTCGCTCGCCATCTTTTTGGTGGTTGTGTGGTGTATTAACATTCGTTGAATACGTTAACGATGGAATCTGACTAATTTAAATGTTGCCAATCTTGTATTTGTGTCTCGCTTGGTCGTAATTAGTTACCCATTTGCTACTGACGCCATTGGCAGTTCCTTACACGGTCCTCATCGGCGCAGGTCATTGGGCGCCATTGTTGATACCACATCCGCAACCCATGCGAATCCGATGAAGGAGCATAGGCTTCGGATTAAGATGTCTCTAACTTATATGTCAGTCATAACGTTTGTACTTTAGTTTATTTTAGCAAATCTATTCCGTGTATTACGATTTCGTAT
>NW_020868857.1:1006181-1018681 GCF_003789085.1 Penaeus vannamei
GGCCAATTTATTTATATGTAAATTGCTGATTTGGTTGTTTAGAAATAGGAAACTTCAGTTGCATTATGTATATACTTCCCCCTTCATATTTTTTGGGCCAATTTATTTTCAGAGAGAGGAAGATAACTGTAAGAGGCAAAAATTCCCAGGAACTCATTGAGTTGCAAAAGAAGGCAGAATCTCTTCATCTACCAACATATTTGGTGCAGGATGCTGGCATGACTCAAATACCTGCTGGCTCTACCACTGTTTTGGCCATATTTGGTGATGAAGAGGCTGTAAATGAAGTGACAGGAAAATTAAAATTGTTGTGATAGAAGAAAATATTCTTTTGTTTTTTCCTTTATATAAGGTTGTTATAAGACAGTAATAAGAAGAATAAGAGAACTGGAGAGTGTGAACTTGGAGTGGCACTTCTTTATTCTTTCACTCTTTCTTTCTTTTTCACAGAACACAGCTTTTGTTATTAGTTTTAGTTCATAGTAATATACATCTACATAAATAACGAGTTAATATAGCAGCAGCTACTCAAACCTATTGAAATATAACCTCAAATTTTGAAGTGAAACAAACTATCACGTGTTCAGTATTTATAAAAATGTTTGACAAAGATTTTCTTTTTATTTGACAGATAAAGAATCAAAAGAAGTATGTATAATCCACCAAAACCTTTATTTTTCTTGTGCTAAATGTGGCTATCTCTCCCAGAAACAAATGTCTCTGTGGATTGCAATTTATAAATATTTTCTTATCAAGCAGTCTTGCATAGATATGCATGATTTTTTTAAATATGACATTTTTGTATTAACTATGATGCAGAAAAGGAATATAAATTGGTAGTTAATTTCCATTTTTTTCTATGCAGAAGGCACTGAAAGAACTAAATAAGTAAAATTTTTAAGCTTTTTTAGCTGTGATGTAGATCCAGGTATAAATGAACAGAGAAATACACATACTGCCTCTCATTTGTAGCAAATGGTAGTGATAAGAAGTCATTACTGTAATGTTTTAGCTAATTTTCCTATATATGTGTGGAATACTTTTATTTCATATTACTTACTTGCCTTAGTTGTAAATGACTGTTTTTACTGTGTATATTCATTTGGCTTATGTTTTAAAGATACTTAGCATGTTCATATATTTCCTGGAATGATTCTGCAAAAACTTTGGTTGATTGTTGACACAGTAATATTTTTGTATTTCTCATGTTTTATGTTAAATAACATCAACTGATTTTTTGGTGTTGCATATATATATATATATATATATATATATATATATATATAATATATATATATATATATATATATATATATATATATATATATATATATATATATATATATATATATATATATATATATATATATATATATATATATATAATATATATATATATATATATATATATATATATATTGTTGTACCATTACAATGATTGCTATTAGTCTGCATAAAAATATATGTATATTTTGTATTTTCAAGTATTTATCCTATCAGTGACTTCCATATAAGGATTACTTAGAGATTCCTTTGGTTATAGAATTCATGTTATTCCAAACATGATTTAATGTTGTTTTTTAAATCAATATTGGATAAATATAATTTAGCAATTTGCATCAAATAACAAGGTAGAGTAGTCAGAAGCTATTTTAAAATCTTGTTGATATATTTTTAACATATGTCTGATATAATAACAGGTATAGTTTGGCTGGAAGTAAAAAAAAAAAAAAAAAAAAAAAAAAAAAAACATTTAAATTATTTATTAACATATAATGATTACTGAATCTGTGTATAATTTATAAGGTGAAAAAGCAGCATTCCCATTATTTTCAAATATATACAAATGAACTCCAAACTGAAAGGAATGATCACAGTCTTCAGGAAGTTGATTATACTTATAGAAAGAATATTTCTTTCAAAATTTTACTCCTGGCCTTGTGGCTGCTGATAAGCTGTCTCTTGCAAACTAGCACCCAGGATTTCTGGATCATAGGACACACTAGCCAAGAAGACTGGAGCTTGGAGACTTGATGCTTGGGTGTTGGTACTAGTGTTGGCCATCAATTGCTGCTGCTGTGAGGTCTGGTTGACTGTTACTGGATGTAGCTGTGCACTCTGAAGGTGGTGTGAGTGCTGCTGCTGAGGAGTCTGTGATAACCCTCCGAGGTAGCTGTTGTTCCCACAAGGAGCCTGAGGGAGGCTATTATTCATTTGTGTGGGGGTCTGAGTTTGGGGGAAGAGCTCGGACTTCTTTCCTGCCAAGAAGCATGCTGTATTAGACTGTCTTAGAGTTCCCATGCCCTGACTGATGCGACTGTTGGCTGCCTCACTCTCACAATTTTTTATCTGTGTTGTTGGAAGAGACTGTGTAGTATTTTGCTGGTGGAAGGCTGGACTGCTGTGAGTCGTTATGTGGCGATTGAGGTCGGCTTCTTTAACAAAGGACTTGTTGCACAAGTGACATCTATGGAGAGCAGGAACAGCTGACTGATGGTGTTTATTCTGGTGAGCAGTCAGTTGTTGATGGTTGGCAAAGTCTTGTCCACATATGGAACATTTAAAGTTGTGCCGCTCATGACTCTGAAAAAAGCATGTTTAGTAAAGCTTAAGGTACCAGTTACCCTGTATTTTTCACTAATATTTTTTCAGTTTTTCAAGGATATGTTTTGGTTTTGTCTAACCATGGGCTTCAGATATCATGTCCTGAATTTTCTTTACAAACTAATAATAAATATTGGGGTTATATAACAATTTATGCCCCCACTCACAGGGGTGACATGTAATTGACCGACCGCGTCAGATCATTGATGAATAAAGCCATTTCTGTGTAATTCATTAATATTTGATATTTATTACAAAACTAAAATAGAACAGTTACTACTTCTGACTCTTATCACAAATCATGTATTCCCCTCAGTCTTAGAATGTTATGCATCTCTTAGCCAAGTAGTATTTATTTTTCATCTTGAAATTGGTCAAGCTCCAACAGTTTTCACTGATTTACTTGAAAATGGAGATGTGGAATGATTGAAACATAGATTTTTTCTTAGTCATAATATTGTATATATACAAAGAAATTTTCTTAAAATGAGAAATTTCAATCCACTGAAAAAGGACTTTTTGGGAGGCCATAATTAAAACACTAAGGCTCATATTGATAATAAGGTTGCATAGGTTCAATAAAAAAAAAAAAAGTTTTTACAAATTATATATGAATTAATTCACCCCAGAAATAAAATCTGGGAAACAGTTTGAAATTCAACATTATGTCTATGGCAGGTGACAGCTGTCTTAATTACTATGCATTGATGAAGAAAACCAAAAACATTTATATATTCATTCTACTTGCCTCAAATTATTGCAACTTTATTTTTTCTTTTCTTAGCAAATACTTATGAAGATATAACTACTCATATTTTATCTTTTAAACTACTTACTGCAACATGTCTTTTAAGAAGACTTGGTGTAGCACACTTCTTGTTGCAAATATGGCAAGTAGGTAGCACAGAGTTCTTTCCGGAACCCTCATGAAGTCTCTGATGGCGTCCTAGAGAGTCCTGTTTAAAAAAGATAAATGTGCAACTGCAATATGTTGCGGTAAAGAAAAACAAAAACAATAAATTAAAAAAGAAAAAAAGGGCAGTAATGATTCAGGTACAAAACACTTTTTCTTATTTACAAATGAATCGGTAATACCTCATTGTTATTACTTAACAGGTAACAAAATAAACTATAACACTCCCTGCTGAAATGAAATGTGAGACAGATGGTGATTGAAACTGGTTGGTCAATGTTTTTCTTTAGCTGAAATCTAAACCCAAGTAACAGTGGAGAAATGTATATATCCTAAAGAATAGTGAAGAAACAGACTGCATTTAGGTAATCTCTCTTTACCTTCAATCAACCTCAGAGCACAAAAATCATTTAAGAAGAGTAAAAGAGCTGATGTAGACCAACAAAACTGATGGGAGACAAGAGTTTGCACGAGTGGAAGAGAAGCCTTTCTGTACATTAATTGGCTAGGATGGTCAAATGATTCATCGCTGACTTGATTGTTATCTCTCTCATCACATCATGCAATGAAGTCAACATGGAAGCAGATTAGCCCAGTGTAACCAGGGGAGGATTGGTGCCTGGATTTGGCTCAGAGAGTAGAGGTAAGTCTGAGTAGTGACACTATGGTTTTGGCTCAATATAGTAAGGAGCATCACAATCATGCTTAGCAAGATATTTTACAAATATGGAGGTTACCTGTGAGGTGAACTGTCGTCCGCAAACAGAGCACACTAATTCTCCTGTGTGTGATTTCATGTGTGCTCTTAGTTTATACTTTGTGACATATGAGCGACCACAAACACTACACACCCATGGACGATTTCCTGAAAATGCACACAACTATTAAGAGACAGTGTGTAACACACTATTTCATCAATATCATTAGAAAAAAAGACGCAGAAATACATTGCTTCACATCAATATTTTCCATGTAACCTGATTACCACATCTAAAACTAGCAGATATGTAGTATATGTATAAACCTGTTGTTACATTTCAAAGTAACTTACGGTCTGCATCAGTGTTGCTAGACATACAATTCAAATGCAGTACCAACCAATGAGAGTTGGGCATATCTTGAAAGTACATTTTTCAACAAACACAAAAATTGTACCAGAAAATGACACTAAATTCAACAATGCTATGTTCCAGTCCAACTTGACACTGAAAACTTTCACAGGGAAAGAATATCACCAAATATTATAGAACTACTCCATCCTGGCCTAGTACTACACTACACCCATGAATTGAATTAGGCATTGGACTCCTACTACACAGATGTCACAAATTATACTCACTATGCATATGCCTCACAATACTGCATAGTGAAGATTGCTGTATGACATGAGCTCCTAGATCAATAACCTGCTCTTGCCTTAGTTAAACTTTCATTCACTTGCAATCTACCCAGCTGATGAACACTTACAAGAACAAGATAACTGTTCAGCATCACTATTTTCCTAAACTTAAAGAACTTGATGTTGGTTCATTAGTTTTCTATACAGTAGCTAATTGATACACCCTCACCCATGCCTAAACTAGCATCCAGAGGTCCACAAACAAGAAACTGCAAAACATTATATACCTCTGCTCACAAATTTTCCAGAATGGTTTCATTATGACACTCAAACTGGGTAATAGATACTATGAATGTAAACTCCTTAAGTGATTCCAAGAGCATAATACAGTCAATCATTCTTCTCCAAAAATACTCCTTAGACTCACTCACTCACAACTTCTACTATGCCACCTATCTCACACACCTTGGTGCCTTAGGAGAAACCACTGGTACATTTATAAACATTTGCACGTTACCTGTGTGTTGTGCCTTGTGAGTATCTCTTGTGTGCTTGAGGGCAAATGTCTGTCCACAAATATCACAGGTGAATGGCTTGTTTGTTGCATGTGTTGCAAGGTGTGTCTGTAGAGCACTTCTTAGTCCAAAGCCCTTATGGCACACATCTGTCAAGAAATTTACAGAAAATTAGCAAACACCATCACAATTCTTTAAAAAGCCATAAGTGTGGATTTGTAAAGCAATCTTTTTGGTATTTTTTTTTGCCTCAAATCTATTTCTATTCATTTTGATTACCAATGGGAGTAAAATTAAGAATAAAAGATATCAGGTACTGAGAAGTATGTGGTGGAATTTATGGAAGTTATTGTACTTCAGTGCATAACTGCAACAGAAACTTTTATGAAAAAGTACCTTGAACTAGACAATAGAAAATAAAATACATAGTCACTAAAATACACATTATAAAGGTAATGTAGTCAATTGTTCATCCAAAGCTCATGTTTCCAAATTAACCCTTTCCTTTACAAGTTCCTCTCTAAAAAAAAATATTTATGTATATTCACTGCATAAAAGATAGGTGAAAGGGAAAATATGTTTAATGTTTAATGTCTGAAAATAAATGTGCTAGACATCAAAGGTCATATAGCACTATGGTAAAGTATTGCGTCGGAAAGGGGAAAGGAGAGTTAAAGATCACTGAAATGTGTTAGATGTCAAAGGTTTGAGAGCATTATAGGATAGTATGGCAGTGAAAAAGGAAAAAAGGGGAGCAAGTGAACCAGAGCAGAAATTGAGGGAATTGAGGGAATTATAGTGAATCTGTCACTGGGGAAGATATAGGAAAAATGTTCAAGGAAGAATAGAGATAGCTGCTGAAATGCAGGAGAAGCATCTGGGAAGAGGGGAAGGTGTTGTCAAAGATTAGAGGGTGTTATAGGAAAGTATGGTAATGAAAAGGGAAAGGAGGGAGGTTAAGGAGGTAGAGCAGGTAAGTAAATCTGTGACTGGGGAAGGAATAGAGATAATAGGTGATAGCGGTAGATATGGTTGTCTTAGTAGTAAGGGATTAGGTATCTGAATGTTAAGATAAAGGATCAGGAGTAGGTGAAGGAGTAGTGTCTGGGGGTTGGATAGGTACGTTGGGGTTTGGGGAAGGGTATTGTGATAAAAGAGATTCACGTGTGCATCCAGGCGGGAGTGGGAGGGATAGTGGGGAAGGATGGGGTTCTGGTGTGTGGAAGGATGGGGTGTGGTGTGGAGTGGATTAGTTCTGTGAGGGGGAGGTCAAAAATGATAAAGAATAGTAATAAGGGAAGAGGGGATTGACATTGAAGAGGACTGTGCAGCAGGAGATGAAGAGGAGAATGTTGGCGATGAGGAAGAGGCGCTTTCTAAGGGTCGAGTAATAATCTGGGTGCGTGTTTTGGAATGGTTAGAGTTATTTGTAAGCGTCGAAGAGGGTGTATTAGTATCAGAGGTAGGAGCTGTGGTCAAAGGAGGGGCAGGGGTTGGAAAACCATCAAAATCAAAATTAGATAGGCTATTTGATGAAGGGGCAAGAGTTAATGCCCCTATTAAGGGTAAAGAATCTTCATCACTAGCCATGGTGAGCCTGAATAAACTGGGGAAAAGAAACAGTCTACCCCTCAGGGTCATCATAAGGGGTAATGGTTAGGCAATTAACCAAGGGAATACCATGCCCATGGCTCCCAGAGGCCGTTCATGACTGACACAAAGCCAGCCTTTCATCCTTTCAGCATGGCTCTCACACCTTAGGAATGGGAAAGAGAAAGGGAATAAAGATTTGGAAGAGGAAAGAAGAGAAGAAAGGACTAAGCAAAATTAGTTGAGGCGAGGTCTGAGGCCCAAAGGGAGAATATGTGTTATCAGCAAAACAGGATCATAAGGCAATTAACCCATGCCATGGCTCCAGAGGCCGTTCATGACTGACACAAAGCCAGCCTTTCATCCTTTCAGCATGGCTCTCACACCTTAGGAATGGGAAAGAGAAAGGGAATAAAGATTTGGAAGAGGAAAGAAGAGAAGAAAGGACTAAGCAAAATTAGTTGAGGCGAGGTCTGAGGCCCAAAGGGAGAATATGTGTTATCAGCAAAACTACAGTGTTGGCAAGTGTATGCCATCAACACAAAGTGAGAAATATTTCAGAAACAGCTACAAATAATGCATGGAAAAAGTCCAATAACGCAAGGAGAAAAACATTTCAATACATAGCAAATGTAGAAAAGATCTGTATGACAATGAATATGTTCACAGAGCATAAGATGTCTTTCAACAATTTTTGATCATATCTTCTTCAAAAATACATGTATTTCTGACGAAGATATAATTGAAGCCAGTGAAATATGTCTTTCCCTGAAATGTGGCAAATAGTAAAATAATTTTTTTTATTTTATCATGGTGGGGAGACAAATATTTCTTGCATAAAATATAGTAATTGCAATTGATATCTGTTTCTTCCCACTGAATGCTCATAGACCTAAGGTTAATACAGTTTTTGCAAACATTACAGTATGGATGAGGCAGCTGTCACAATGACATCTTGCGTCCTGATAAGAGAGTCCACAGAGCCATAAGACAAATTACACAATGAAAAAAAGGTTATGCAGGGTAGGTCTAAGCTCAAAGTACCTATAATTTGGAGTCATTTCTTCCTAATTAATTTTCTTCATAAACCCTAAAATGCCAGGTTTATACAGGTCAAATGACCAAAATGCTAGGATCCCAGCCTTTTAAAAGAACAATGTGCCAATTAAAGAGGAAAGTTTATGCTGTGGCCCTGCAAAGTCCTCCTGACTTCACACCAATGGCTATTTATGAGTGTAAGTGGTTGACTTTGCAACATATTTAGTACTACAGATCAAAATATCAAGCATGCAGTGCTAAAGAATTTACACTGTCCCCAAACTATTCTGCAGAAGTGGGTTGCCCTTTCACAGTAAACCCATCCCTTTCCTGCCACTTAGTAGACAGAGTTTCTCATGGTTTCAGGTTTTAGTAATGCAAATGGCAGGGGAAGATTGTATTTCCTTGAAGAAGGAGAAGAAGAAGAAGAAGAATGAGAAAAAGACTGATGCTGGCCCCTATATTGGTGCACTATCTAATCATCTTTTTTATTAACAAAATAGGTTAGGATTGTACTGAAAGTTTTTTTTGCAATGTCCGTAAATCACATTTTACATTCCCCTGACTCATTCAAAAACTACTGATATGCCACAACAATAACATATTCTATAGTTATTCTATCATCACATACTGCAAATTGAAACAGTAGGAACACCACATACCTCTCTGGATCTTGTAAAAAAATATCAGAAAGACTTAGTGAACTATATATCTTAACTAGCCAGAAAATATACAACCCAACTTGAATGCAAAATCTGATGCTAAGATTTTTTTTTTATAAAAAGACAATAGTAATCAAAATGATAAAAATATATTGCCTTGGCACTTTAAAACATTCCAGCAATTACATACAACAAGAAAACTGTCTTTGGTGTGCCGGAGTGTGACAAGTCAGGCGATGCTTCTGGAGATAAGCTGAAGTACTGAAAGACTTCCCACAAGTGGTGCACCCCCAGGGTCTCTCCCCAGTGTGTGTCCGGTGATGCTGCTTTAACTTCAACTTGCGGTTAAACACCTTCCCACATACTACACATTCAAGACCCTTGCCGCTAACAGATCGCCTGATTTCTAGAGGGATCTGGAAGTTTGAATGTATAATGTTTTTTTGTTCTTTTTAGTCTTTTTAAGATACAGGAGTGCTAATCTTATTCATTTTCAAATACACTTGAATGCTTACTATGCAATTTTATCTATATAAGTGAAGAAATAATAATGGAAAAGATTATGGAAAACTGATGTAAAATATGTTGAAATTTTTCTGCATGATATAAGACACTTCTTATAATAAATATATCACAGTGCCCCTAAAATACTATTAAACATCTGTAATGCTCAGTATATCATATGACAACATAATATTAACATGAAAGCTAATTACAAGTAATTTTCCATTATCATCAATTAAAACATAAGACATGTTTAGTTTGCATATTGCAGTTCAATTCAAATCACACTATGAGTCATTTACTATTTATACTTTTAAAGACTAATAATATCTTAAAGACATATCCTTGTCCTGATCCCACTCACCTCTTGTAATTCATTGACCATAAAAGTCATGGAGCTGGATGCAGAGCCTGAAGGGTTGTTGCTCAGGCTTAGGCTCTGGCCCCTCTGCAAGTCTGCGAGACCCTGTGCTGCCTGGAGGTCAGCTGGATCTCGTCCGCTGTGTGACATGTCAGGGGGTTCATGACAAGAGAGATGGTGTGTCAGGGGAAGGGAGCCTGCAGGGGGATCTACATACACATGGGAGACTGAGCTTGTAGCTGTGGTAGCTACTGTGTCCTCACTATGCTGGACCAGGTCCTCTGAGGGAGAAGATCTTGCCGAGTCTGAATCCATGTGCTCTATTATTGGTGTGTTATCTGTCTTGGTTTGACCTGGTAAATCCTGAGGTTGTATGGGTGGTTCAGTCAACTGCTCTTTGATTTGCATCTCTGTGCTCTGGTCTGGGACATGATCATTTGTCAACGCAGACATTAGAGCAGCTGCTGATGCCTCTGCTTCACGTGCAGCTTGGTCTCTGGCAGCCTGGGCAGCTCTTTCCACTGGATGATTCAAGTATAAATGTCATTGTTGAATAAATCTCTACCATCAGTTAGAGACAGGACGGATTAAGACATCATATATCAGTTAAATCAAAATAAATACCTTTGCATATATAGATATATTTTTTTATTACTCTTAACACATCATAATTCTGATGTCACCAATGTGAGGAGATAAGAATGTAATATAAAGAAAAATGTCATCACTACTTTAAAGTACTTTTCACAAAAGACAAATCAATTTTGACAGTCACTAATAATACATAGTCTACATAGTATGATACTACTTCTGTAAGTGAAATCAAGTACTTACCTCTCTGCTTAAAACTTATCCTGTCATCATCATCACTACTTGATGAAGAGCTGGAAGAGGAGGAAGATGATGAGGAACTACTGGAAGTGACAGAACTGGAGTCATCATCACTTTCATCATCATCCTCAAACTCATTCTGCTGTTCATCTACATAGTTCCCTTTACTTTCCTTTTTCTGCAACTGTAAGGTGCTGCTACTGCACAAACTCGTCTGGTCTTGCAGGCCAAAGATTTCCATTTTTTTATCCTTGAGCACTGAACAATATCCAAAGGGAATATCAACTGCATCTGTACTCTGTGCATCTTCATGATCATTCACTATCCTATTAGTTCTATCCTCTAAAATGCGACTCATGTTCTCCTGTGAATCTCCATCCCTTTGGTAGTGTGGGCTGGAGAGGCCCTCAACTGTCTCCTCCTCATGGATGATCAGAGTACAGCTGTTATCCCCATCTATGCTGTCTTCACATAGGCCTTCCCTTAAGCTTGGCTCCCTATTAGACTCCGGTGGACCAATAATTTCAGGTTGATCTTGAAGATGATCCATGTGGTCAGGCTCAGGCTCTCTCATTTCATCTTCACTCATGGCCATCTCACTTGCCATTTCATCATTCATCTCATTATCACTCGTTGCATCATTATCACTTTTGCTTTCACTGAATGCAACATAATCTCTCTTCTCAAATTCCATGTCTTCAGTGCTTTTTCCTTTCTCATTTTCTTCAGCAATATTGTCTTCCTGCTGACTAAATGAAGTTCTTCTTATTGCTCCTTTGTATATTCTATTGTCCCTATAATCTTCTAAACTCTCATTTTCCAAGTAATTTCTGATCTCCTCATTACCATTGTTGGTTTTCTGCAATGGGAATTTTTGGTTTTCAAGTGAAGGTAAGTAAACTTCCGTTCTGATACCACCATGTTCTTCATCATTTATCTCATGGCCAGCTCCTTCTGAAAATTCATTTGTAGCATCAGAATTTGGAGAAATACTCTCTTCAAGATTTTCTACTTCCTGTTTAATGACACTAGGTTTTTGGAAGTCTTCTCCTTCATAGGAAAGGTCTGCTGACTCTTCTCTGTCAGGGTGATTCTTTCCTTGGTCTTCATTTTCATCTTCAGTGGCTTCATGTTCAGCTGATCTTTTAAATGTGTCAAAGCTCATTTTATGAACCATGTCCTTCTTGTATTTACTCTCCTTTACACTGCAGGAATGAACTTGGCAGCCTGACCAGCTACCTGGCATATTTTGTGAGTCCCCCTGTTTTTGTTTATTAGTCTCATCGTCACTGATACTACTCCTCTCAACTCTGTAGTTTGTCATTTTTACAGGGTTGTTTGTGTCATGTAATGCTGAGGAAGAGCACAGGCAGTCTTCACTCTCTTCATTTTCCTCCCCACTAGGCAAATCCTCCCTTTCCTTTAAGCTTTTGCAGCTAGAAGCACTGGGAGAGATAGACTCTTCCTGGTCCTTGAAGTGGTTGTCATCACATCTTTCTTGGTCAAGATGACTGTTGTCATGAACACTATCCTTCTCACTGCTAGCATATTCTTGTGCATAAGAGTCATCTATGTTTTCTCTGCCTCCTTCATGTTTTCCCTCTTGGTCTTCATCTGCCTGTCCTTCTTGCTCTGTGTCATGGTACATTTCTGCATCAGCCTCAGTTGATGCCAAGAGCACGTAGCATTCTCCTTGAACCCATCTGACAACAGTGCCTGATGTGTATCTATGGATGTCACTGTGCTGTGATTCTGGCAACTGTGATGTGTCCCAGCCACAGCCACAGCCATCAGAATATATTTCATGCCCTAGCTCTTCTAATTTCTGAAAACATAAATAAACAAATATGTAGTGGTAGAAACAATTTCAGTGCCCCATCCTGAGAGGTATTTAACCTTAGTCACTAGCCCAAAACATGAGTTAGGTATTTGCCGCTCATTTGATTTTTTTTTCATTTTCGGAGGATTCTTGTTTACTTCTAATCACTGTATCTATTAATAAACTGATTTAAATATCTGTGTCAAAATCAATGGTCTAGATGAAGAGGGTTAATTTTTTTTATCAAATTATGTCTAGATTCATCATTTTGACAGTCCATGTGAAACTATTCATTTTGATAAATATAGTCCTATTACTTGTCCA
>NW_020868857.1:1023681-1031181 GCF_003789085.1 Penaeus vannamei
TATCCATTTTTCTGTTTTTAGCTCTGACCCAAGGTTTTATGTTGTTGTCTTTTATGAGATAATTCTTTGAGTTTAGTAATCTTTTGAGATTCGATTCCCATTGTTTGAAATTTTTTGATTTTATTTCTTTTATTGTATAATTTGGGTCTTGAGAAACTTTCATGGTGTTGTTTAGTTCATGACCTTTCTTTGCTGCTAAGTCTGCTATTTCGTTTCCCTTAATGTTTTTGTGTGATGGAATCCATTTTGTTTGTTTTTTAATTTCAATTGTATGCATTTGCTTTTGTATATCATATATGATTTGTATATAATTTAGAGGTTTACGGTTTTTTAGAAGTTGTAGTGATGATTGGGAATCTGTTAGTATTACCGTTTTGTTTAGATTATTGTTTATAATATAATTTAGTCCTTGCTTTATTGCATAGAGTTCTGCGTGGGTTATTTCTATATTAGCTGGTAGTTTCCAGATAGTTGTTATTTCTTTGTCTTGAAAATTGCTGCTGAGATTCTGGTTCCTTTATTTTTGATCCATCGGTGAATATTTTGGTATAATCTTTGTAGTTTTTATCATTTCTTGATAATATTTTTGAATAACTACTTGAGGGTGTTTTTTGTAAGTTCTTCAGCAAAATTTATTTGAATATAATTTGAGATATCAAACCATTGGGGTACTGGTGAAGTGGTTGGTACTTCATTTATTTTTAGTTTATTCAGAATCTTATTAGTTTCTGTGACTCTGTAGAGATCTCTCTCTCTGGGGGTTATATTCTTTTATGTAGTTTATTGTTTGCTGTTTTATTGGCATTCTATTGGTTTGTTAGGATCTTGGTTAGATGTATATATTCCAGTTCTTTTTTTCGGTCTTTCATTGGAGGTAAATTTGTTAGAGCTTGAAGGGCTATTATTGGGGTTGAATTAAGGCATCCTGTAGCGAGTCTTAATACTTGATTTTGGAGGATTTCTATTTTTTTAATTTCTCCTTCTTTTGCTGCACCGTATATTGTTATTCCGTATTCTATTTTCGGTTTTATGTATATTTTGTAGAATTTTATCAGGGTTTCTCTGTTGGCTCCCCAGTTGAATGAGGCTAGCTTTTTCATGAGATTTATTCTGTATAATGTTTCTACTTTTATATTATTTATATGGTTTTTCCACTTTAGTTTTGGTGCATCTAAAGTTAGGCCTAATATTTTGTGGCTTTGTACATATTTTATTTCTATATTGTCCATTTTAATTGTTGGTAAATGATTTATTTTCTTATTTGTAAAGCAGAGGAGTTTACTTTTTAGGAAATTTATTTTTAAGTCCCAAGTATTTGCCCATTCTTTTAATTTTTGTAGTTCTGTTTCTAGTTTGTTTGCTGCTTCAATTAATTTTTTTTACTTATTATTAATGTAATATCATCGGCGTATATTATTTTTTTCGATGCCTGTTAGTTTCAAATCGTTTATCATTATGTTGAATAGTACTGGGCTTATTGGAGACCCTTGAGGTACCCCACATTTAGTTGTTCCTTTCTTTGAAGTTCTATTTCCAATCTTTATTTGGAATGTTCTATTTTCTAAAAGATCATTTATCCATTTTAATGGGTTACCTGTTATTCCTAGTTTTGCCATTTTTATTATTAGTGCTTCGTGGTTGACTGTGTCAAAAGCCTTTTCCAAATCTATACAGGCTATTATGGTATATTGTTTTTCCACGAATGCTTTGTTTATATGATTATCTAGTATTTGTAATGCATCTATTGTATTTCTGTTTGGCCTGAATCCATTTAAATCTTTGTCTAGTTTGTTATAATGTTCCAGAAACCAAGTTATTCTTTTTGTTATTAGACTTTCAAATAACTTTCCGATACAAGATATTCTACATATGAATCTGTAGGATTTTGCATCATTTGGGTTTTTTCCTGGTTTAACTATTGGATTTACTATCACATTTTTTTGTGATGCTGGGTATTCACCCCTGGACCAGTGTGTATTCATTATTCTTAGAATTGCCTTCAGCAAATTATCTGGTGCATTTTTATAGTTTCGTATGGTATCTCGTCTGGGCCATATGCTTTGTTATTCTTAGCATTTTTATTATTGTTTTTAATTCTATCATGGTTAGTTCGTTGCTTAGTTCATTTGTATTTTGTATATTGAATAAGTTGTATTTTTGTGAATTTGATAATAATTTTTTGGGTATTTTGTTTACTGTTTCCATATATTCTTCTTTTGAATTTTTCTAGTTTTTGGTTGATATTTGTTAGTGGCAAATCATTATCTATTATTGGATATTCCGTTGTAATTGTTTTTCCTGTCAATTTTTTGAAAAAGTTCCAAATCTTTTTTGGTGGGTTTTTGAAGTTTAATGTTTCACAAAAATCGTTCCATGATTTCTTTTTTTGTTGAGTTATTGTTTGCTTTGCTTTTGCTGATAGCTTTTTGTATTCTATTTGGTTTGCTATAGTTGGTTTTTTCCTCCATCTGTTAAAAGCTTTATTCCTTTCTTTTATAGTTTCATGACATTCTTTGTTCCACCATGGTTTATTTGGTTTATCTATTTTTTGTCTTGTTTCTAATTTTAAATATTTTAGAGCTGTATTTTTTATCTGCTCTGTTATTTCTTCTATGGTTGATATTTCTTCTAAATTTGTTTCATTTAATTCTTTCTGGTAGTCTTTCCATCTTTCTTTTGTAGTACCATTTTTTTTCTTTGAGTAAATGGTTTTCAATGTATGTGTTGTCCATTATTATTATTGGCAGATGGTCACTTATTTGGTGGGATGCAGATTTTATTTGTAAATGACTTAGGGCGGGTGAGCCAAATACGAGATCTAATGTGGATTCTTTTGCAGTTTTTGGATCAATTCTGGTTATGAGGTTTCTTGGAGTTAGTAGTAATACATTATTTTGACTTAGCCATTTTGTTATATTTGTTCCTGTTGTATTTGTTTGTCTTTGGTTTGTATTTTCATTCCAGAGAGGGTGATGCGCGTTGAAGTCTCCTATTATTAATTTTGGATGTCTTATCTGATCTGAATAATATTCTAGTTCTTCTGCTTCTATTACATTACATGGATTATATATTAATAGTATGTTTAGCCAGTTTCTTTTATAACTTGTTTTAATTCCTAGTACTTCTATTTTATCTTTGTATCTGTCATTTAAGTTTATCTTCTTGTGCTGAATATCATTTTTAATGCATACAGCAAGACCTCCTCCTATTTGATTGTTTCTGTCTTTTCTTATGACTGTATAGTTGTTGATGTTGAGGGTATCTTTTTCTTTTAGCCATGTTTCATTAATTGCTAATATTCCTGGGTTTTCTTTATATGTTAGATAATTTAGTTCTGTTTTTTATTTAGTATTGATCTTGCATTCCAAAGAATTAGTTTGTACATTTCAATATGCTATAATGTCTTTTAGCACTAAGCTAATTTCGTTTATGATGTCTATTATATTTTGCATTAAGGGTTTCTCGGAGTTGAAGTTGTTTATTAGATTTGTTATTATTTTGAAAATACTTTTGGTTACTTTTATCCATGAAAAGTTATCATTTTCATCTTCTTTATTGTTTTTTTTTGTTTTCTTTGTACTGTATTGGGGTAGGTAATGACCATGTGGTTGGGGATTCAGTAACTTCTCTTTGTTCTGAGTTTGTTATAGTTTTGTTTTCTTCACTTGAATTTTTGTTATATCTTTTAGGATGTATTTCCTTGGTTTTTGTTTGTTTTTCCAGATCTAGGTCTTGTTGGAGTTTGTTCTTTTGGTTTTGCAGGCGTTTTTTGACCTAAGGTTAGGCTTTGTGGTTGAGTTAGCTTTTGTGCATAGCTTTCTAAGTTATTTTCTTCTTCTGATTGTGATCTGATAATCTGGGATGGTTGTCTGTTCATTGGTTCCCGGTTTTGGTTATTTTTGTTTTTTCTTTCCGGTTTGAGTTGTTGTAGTTGCTTTTTTATTTCAAAGTTATTTGGTGTTTTATTTTCTTTATTTATTTCTTGTGCTTCTCTATGTTTTTTTACATTCTATGTTATTTGGAAAATGTTCTTCATCACAGAAAAGCAGTATGGATTATTTTCACATTCACTTATTTTGTGTCCATGCTGACTGCATTTGCTACATCTCATTTTATTCTTACATGTAACAATCCCATGTCCGTATCTCAGACAATTGTAGCATTTTATTATTGGGAAAGTATATTGTCTAACTTTGTAGCTTGTGTGTCCTATGGCTATTCTTTCTGGTAGAAATCCACTGAAAGTTATTCTTAGGGATTTTGTTGCATACCATTTCTCTTGGCTATTTTTATCTTTATTTAGTTTTTTTAGTCTTATTACTTTCTATTATTTCGTTAGTTGTGTTACCCAGTGTTCTTATTTTTTCTTTTATGTTTTCAATTTTCAGCTCAGGTTCTACTGGATATATTGTTCCATATGAACAATTAGCATTTTTGTTTGAGGTTGGCTGTTTGCAGGTTATGTTCCATTCTCCAAGTTTTTTTATTTCTCTGAGGGGTTTTATTTTACTTAAATCATTGATTTCGAATCTTAGAGCCTTTCCTGTTCCTAGTACTCTAAGGGAATCTTCTATGATGTATTTATGAAATTCAGATGTATTTAAGGCTTTTGTTAATTTAATGGGATTGTTGAAGTTTGTTGTTGTTTTATCATCTATCAATTGTATAAGTATTACAGGGTTTTCTTGTCCTACCTTCATATTTGTTGTTTTCTTGCTAGTTGTTGGGTGTTGTTCTTCCGGCTTTCTCCAACCGGCTTTTTGATTTTTTGGTTGTTTTGAAATTGGGTTTTCTTCGTTATCACTTTCTAATTCTTCTCTTGTTCTCTTTGTTTGAATTTCTTGGTCCATAAGTTGTACTAGTTCAGGATCTTCTCCTGGGTCGGGATTTAGATCAGTGTCCATAAGTATAAAGTCTTTTTACACTTCACTCCATATTCGATGTTCACTCTATGGAGTTTCAATCGGTTCCACAGAGATATTCTTCTTCTTCTTCTTTCTTCTTTTATAGGGTTTTAGACTTTTGCACAGTCTATATCCCCTGGATCTTTTTTCTTTTCTATTCTTTCTTTTATATGATCTCTGTTAGTTTGGTTTTTCTTAGAAAGATTTTGGTGTGTCTAAGAGTATAGAACTTTTCTGTTGGGGAGAGATCTGCACCTGTGAATAATAAGTTTATGTTAGGGTTGATTACTTTGATTTTTCTTAAGGCTTCTTTCAATTTTGTTCTGCTGGAGTGGAATCGTGGACAGTGTAGGATTAAGTGTTCTATATCTTCTTCTTGATTATGACACCATCTACAGTAAGGGTCATTTGTTATTTTCATTCTATGTAGGTGTTTATTTAGTCTTGTGTGCTTAGTTATTATTCTAGTTATGCAGACATCTAATTTTCTATTTTTGGATCTTAACCATGGCTGCGGTTCTGTGTTCTGCAATAGATAATTCTTTGTGTTAAGAATTGTATTTAACTGAGTTTTCCAGTTTCTCTGTTTTTTTTTTTCATCTGTTTTATCTGTTTTTTTGTGTCTTCATGTATGGTTATGGGATATCTTATTTTGTGTGCTTTTTTAGCTGCTTGATCTACTATTTCATTTCCCTTTATGTTTTTATGTGAAGGTATCCACTGTAACATTATTATTTGATTTTGATTTACCATTGTATATATCAATTCTTGTATTTCAAAAGTCATACTTTTAGAATTCTTAGGTTTCGGGTTAGATATTAGTTGAAGTGCAGATTTAGAATCTGTAAATAGTACTGATTTTGATAATTTGTTATTTTGTATGTATTTTAGCCCTTGTTTTATTGCAAAGAGTTCTGCTTCTATTATTTCTGTATTGTTTGGTAGTTTCCATATTGTTGTTATATTGTTATCTTGTATGTATATTGCTGCTGATGTGGAATCGTTGTTTATTTTCGAGCCATCTGTGAATAATTTTTTATAATTTCGATATCGTGTGTTTTCTAACATTATATATTGTGCTCTTATTATTTGTTCTGGGATATTTTTTGTTTGCTCATCTAAGAATTTTGTTTCTATATTTTTTGTAATATCAAACCAAGGTGGAATAGGGGTTATGTTTGACATTGTTTTTATCTTTATTTTCACTTGCAATTCTTTGTTGTTTCTATTATTCTATGGATTAAGTTATTTTTATCCTTTTGAGGGTTATATTCTTTTATATTTTCTGTTAACATTTTTTTTATTTGTGTATTTTCTTTTTTTTCTAGTATTTTTAACATTTGGGTGAATTCTTTTTCTTTAGTTTATTTTTGATCGACATTTTATTTGTTAGGGCATAGAGTGCATTTATTGGAGTGGTCTTTAAACATCCAGTGGCTATTCTCAAGCTCCATTTTGAACTGTTTCAATTTTTTTTATTTCTGTGTCATTTGCTGTTCCATAAATTGTTATACCATATTCTATTTTTGGTTTTATGTAGATATCATAGAATTTTATCATTGTCTCTCTGTTTGCTCCCCATGTTGTTGTTGATAATTTTTTCATTATGTTTATTCTATTTGTACATCTAATTTTCAAGTTATTAATATGGTTTTTCCACTTTAGTTTTGGTGCGTCGAATTCGAGTCCTAGGATTGTATGTTTATTTGTGAATTTTAGTTCTTCATTATTTATTTTTATTATTGGTATTTGTCTTATTCTTTTTTTTGTAAAGCACATTACTTTGCTTTTAGTTAAATTTAATTTAAGCTCCCAGTCGTTAGCCCATTTTACTATTTTATTTAATCCTACTTCTAGATTGATTTTTGCTTCTTCTAGATTTTCATTTATTGTTATTATATTTATGTCATCTGCATATATTATTTTGTTGGTTTTTACTGTTAGATTTAGATCTGACATCATTATGTTGAATAGTAATGGACTTAATGGAGATCCTTGTGGAAGTCCTTTACTTATTCCTCCTTCCTCGGATTTTTGGTTTTCCTATTATTATTTGGTAGGATCTATTATTTAAAAAATTAGATATCCATCTGAGAGGAGTACCCGTTATACCTAGTTTAGCTGCTTTTATTATTATTGCATCGTGGTTTACTTTGTCAAAAGCTTTTTCTAAATCTAGAGATGCTATTAGGGCATATTTTTTCTCTTTATAAGCTTTTTTAATATGAAAATCGATTATTTGTAATGTATCTATTGTTGAGCTATTGGGTCTGAAACCTGTTATGTCTTGACTTAGTTTGTTATTTTTTTCAAGCCACCATATTAGTCTATTGTTGATTATGCTTTCCAGCATTTTCCCTATACATGAGATTCTGCTTATGAATCTATATGATTTTTTATTTGCTGGATCTTTATCCGGTTTTAATATCGGATTTACAAGTGATTTCTTGAATTCTATAGGATATTCTCCTTTTATCCACAACTGATTATAGATGTTTAAAATTTTTTCCAGTAGGTTATTTGGGATATTTTTATAAAATTCATAAGGATACTGTCTGGGCCACAAGCTTTATTATTTTTTGTCTTTTTTATTACA
>NW_020868857.1:1036181-1039975 GCF_003789085.1 Penaeus vannamei
ATTATTATTATTATTATTATTATTATTATTATTATTATTATTATTATTGTTTTGCTGTAAGAAGTAGGTCTTATTCCAAACATGATTTTCTCAGATTTTTCCTTTCCCTAAGTAAAGCAATATTTTCATAAATTATTTTGGTATTGTTGTAGAGCAACAAACGCGAAGATTTTGTTATTATTGCTTGTGTCAGTAGATCTTAGTAAGTGCAGAAAAGCGTAGACCTTTGATTTTCAACTTATTGTGAAAAAGGGATCGAGTCCTTGTATTTTGGGGGGGTTTGGAAAATGTTTTTTCATATTTTAGTGTCATCTCGTTTCACTGGTGTAGTTTCATTTCACACAACCATATGGTACTATGTCTAAGGAATAAATAGAAGGTAGGAAAAGTTAATTTTGGATTATTACACAAAGCAACCTTTGTGTAGAGGAAAAATACCTGGGTAGGGAGATATGGCAAACAGGGGGTGGTCTGGGGGCAGAACGCTAGGGTAAGGAAGATTCATGGTTCACACAGCGATCTGTCTGGTTGTTTTTGCCTTTAAGATACGGTTCCTTTGCTTGTTTGTTCACACAAGCCAGTGTCGAATCTTCTGTGGCCAAATTTCGCCTCACAATTTTCTATTTTGCTCTTCCTATATCATACGAAATGCAGTCATTGGCTTGAGATTTTAATTTTCCACTTTCTTTTGCTCTTTAAAATCCCTGATATCAGCGAAATCCCCCCCCCCCAAAGCCCATGGGATCCCTCAACATTGTTGGCTGGAGTAGGGAAGTCTCTGCACCATTTCACATAGAAAATAGTTGTTTTAAGAGCAAAAGAGATATGCTTGTCTTAGAAAGAATTACCAATATCTGTAAAGTGCTGAAATACTTCTGTGAATTGGGTAGCTCTCTTATCAATTAGCCCTGCTACTGAGAGAGGTCCTCCTTTGAAGATTCCCCATGCATACATGTCCCACTGATATTTTTTGGGTAAAATTACCGCGGATAACAATCAGGGTTACAGTAAAAGAAAAAAAAGATATGGAATGGTTACCTTGACGTAAACTGAGACACTTTTCATCTATGGCAAAAGGTGTGATAATCAAAAATAAAGGAATTACATGACAGAGAAGCGAAGACCGACCCATCTTTTTCTAAGTCCCTCGCCATGTTGACATCGTGAATGAAACAAAATTGTGACCAGTCACCTCATTCTTGCTCTGTTAAGTAGTTCATGTATTACTACGCCGTTGTCAAAACGATATTTGGCTAATTATCAGTGTCTGCTGTTCGACATATATGCTTTCAAAGGCCTTTGTTAATGTTGTTATACCTCATTTTCATGTTTCAAGATTTCTTAGACAGTGATTTAAGGAAATCGGCCTGAAGCACCTTCTGCGCAGGCGCATTTTCACGTTTCTGCCGCCAGGTTTGACAGGACGATTCCCAGGGCAGTCCGGTGACATGAGACTGGCGAGAAATGTTTAAATTTTGGTGTTACGTCGATTCTAAGTTGTTCTTAAGACTATATAGTGGAAACGAAAAGGAAAAAGACCTTAATAACTATCGCAGTTCGATTTCTGAGGCCATTAAGTACACCAAATCCCCCAAAAAGCGATAAAAACGAAGCAATCCACGATTCACAATAGACCGACTGAAAGAAGCGAAGGAAAATTGACAGTTCGGTCTTTCGATATATAAAGGTATTTGGTTTATTGTTTACATTATGGATGTAGCTCTATCTTGCCGTACATACCGAGGTGAAGAGAATGTGTCCTGGGGGGTGTTGGGAAGCTTGCCCCCCATCAACCCTCCCCTCGGGCAGTCGGGCATGCCTAGTCATGGCACCGTAAATTGTTAGGTTAGGTTGGATTATTGGTTATGACGTTTTTTTTGGTCTGGAAGATGTGAAATCATGTAGATTTTACCGAAAGATGGGTTGGATTTCCGTATAGTTTTTCAAACTATGGCGCGTCGGTGCGTAGACTTTCAAAGGTGACGGACATGTCCGTAGAGTTTCATTGGCCGATTTTTAGCATTTTTTGTGCTAGTTTTACATGTTTCTGTTCGCTATTATTCTTATTTAAGCTTGTTTTACCCCATAATTTCCCAGATATACTTCATGCCCTCCCCTGCTAATGGGACTTAACACGTCAAGATCGTCGGCTGTGATTGCAATGGAAATGATCATCAGATTCATTCTCATCACATGAGAATAAATCTGATGATATAAATATTGTCTAGGAAGTCCCGATTGTTATAATCGAAAAATTAACAATTTAATCTTCCTTTTATTTATATTATTCTTGTTTAACTTTTTAAGTTTTTTTATTTGGTAATACTTTATAGTATGCCCCCCCCCCTACCCCCAGGAAACATTGTCTTCACCTCATATGCATGGCAATATTCAGCTGAAACTTGAGAGCACAGAGTGAACTTAGGCTGTAAACAACACTTTCTGCTATCTTTTTCCCTTATTTGCGGTGTTACCATTTGTGTCTGCAAATTATTTCTTGTAAGAACAACTTTAACTTTTTATCTGCTAAAAGAGCAGTATATTCAATTTGTCCCAACTTAGTGTTTCCGTACTGTAAAGATTAACCATTTGAATTTGTTGTTTGTGTGCATATGGTACACTGGCTCAGTGTAAACCGTGTATGCGTGTGGTAATTTTAGAAAATTCTGGTGTTGTGTACACCAGTGTACAGAAAAAATCATATGCTGGAAACAGAATTTGCTAGCAAGCGCTGGTGTTAGAATCACAGTTAAAAGTTACAAATAGATTTTGAATTTTTAAAGAATATGGTTACATGTGGTTTGGGACACAATGTGCATGTGATGAAATAGTCTTCATGACTGACTCTCTAAAAGGTAATACATCCTATAATTGGGGCAAGTAAGAAAAATATTGAGGTTCCTGTAGTATTGGGCCAAAAGGGTGGGTCAATTGGTATGATCCCCCCAATTGACAACAATAGATATTGGGTTTGAAGTTCAAAGATCTGCACATAAATCCTAATGTGTACACTGGCACTGAGTAGGTCTTAATAGTATGGAGATGGAATGATATGCATGTTTTCTATATCAAAGCATTGATATTCTATACATTCTTACTAGAATGAAAAATTAATTTAGTAATTATTAAAAATCTGTTTTGAGATCTCCATCAGAAGAAGTAGAATAAAGATGGTAATATAAAGTAGAATTTCTGATATCCCCTGCTTCTACATATATATAGATTAGTGTAAATGAGAAAAGATGTATTTATATTTTCATCTTTCTGTTATGTAATGATTTGATAATGATCATCAAATGTATTTGTAGAATTTCATGTTAGACCAAGTTGACATTAGTGCTATATAGCATCTGTTATTGTCAAGACTAACTAGGCCAAATTCCTGCATTGCTTGTGTCTATACAGTTGAGCCTGTTTTAGGTTGTGTACTACAAAAATGTAGTTTTAGCCACATTTCCTGAAGAATTCTTCTTGAGAGGCAGATTGCAAAGTGGCGCCTGGTGCACGGCTCAGTATGGCATGTGAAAAACCCTGTCATTAGGTTGATATGTCTCTCCTAAATCAATGACCTCTTCACTATATTTCAACACTCTTCATTTGATTTTATCTCTGTTTGTATGGACATTTGGATATGTAAAATATGATTGTTTCTTAACCTGCATCTAAGTGTGACATTTGTTATTCATCTGTAAAGCAGAGTGAGGCTGTCCTAGTGGGCCCAAGTATCCGGGGATTCTGCACCAAACCACCCAAGGCCCCAGAGACCAAGGCAGCACCTAAAATACCCAAGTATC
>NW_020868857.1:1040075-1060839 GCF_003789085.1 Penaeus vannamei
TGGGACCATCACTGAGCCCAACCAGTAATAGGTATAGCCACCCAGGCTGTAGAGTTTGGTCTGCGTGGCGAACGTGTTCCCCGTGCAAAAATTATCAAAAAATGTAATATTCCCCACGCAAGAAAAATACTCTACAATCTGGTAGCCCCCTACACTAATCACAGTCACTGCCTGTCTTTTCACCTCCAAGAGAGCAGTTCAGTTCTCTCAACAATTGTGGTAACTGATCATCCTAATGTACAGAGCAAACATCCCAGGGCCCCATCTTTACATCCCACTTGAGGTTTAGCTTCAGGACATCACCTCTGCAATCCCTGCTGACGCTCCCCTATATAGTGGGGGGTGGCAGGCTACAGGACTCAACATCCACCTGTAGGGTTCCCTTGAGCTTTGCCACACGGGCTTCAAAATGGGTTGATGACTGCCAGAATGCAGGCCGGACTGGAAAGCTCCTGTTCCCACTATGTATGAAACCACTATAAATGAACAGAATGTATTAAAAAACAAGCAAAGAATTACAAGTGAATATAAAAATAAAAACAATGTCAAACATAACCCCTATCCCACCTTGGTTTGATATTACAAAAATATAGATACAAAATTCTTAGAAGAGCAAACAAACAATATCCCAGAACAAATAATAAGATTACAGTATATAATGTTAGAAAACACATGATATCTAAATTATAAAAAATTATTCACAGATGGCTCGAAAATAAACAGCAATACTTCCACATCAGCAGCTATATACATACAAGATAACAATAAAACAACAATATGGAAATTACCAAACAAAACAGAAATAATAGAAGCAGAACTCTTCGCAATAAAACAAGGGTTAAAATACATACAAAACAACAAATTACCAAATTCGATACTATTTACAGACTCTAAATCAGCACTACAGCTAATATTAAACTTGAGACCAAAAAATTTTAAGTATAATTTTTTTAAATACAAATATACACAAAAAAAAAAAAAACAAATAATAATCCTACAGTTCAAACACAAAAAAAAGCATAAATAGTTGAAAACACAAAAAAAAAAAACAACCATACATGAAGACGCAAAAAAGAAAAAAAAAAAAAAAAAAAAAAATCAAAGCAACTGGAAAACACAGCTAAAAACACAATTCTTAAACAAAGAATTCTCTTGAAAAAAACACAGAACCACAGCCATGGTCAAACAACTAGATGTCTACATAACCAGAATAAAAAACACACACACAAGACTAAATCAACACCTACATAGAATGAAAATAATAAATGATCCACTCTGCAGATGGTGTCAAAACCAAGAAGAAGATATATAACACTTAATGCTACACTGTCCACGATTTCACGTCAGCAGAACGAAATTGAAAGAAGCCTCAAGAAAAATCAAAGTAATCAACCCTACCATAAACATTATTCACAAGTGCAGATCTCTCCCCGACAGAAAAGTACTACACTCTTAGACATACCAAAATCTTCCTAAGAAAAACAAACTAAAAGAGATCATATAAAAGAAAGAATAGAAAAGAAAAAGGATCCAGGGGATATAGACTACTCAAAAGTCTAAAACCCTATAAAAGAAGAAAGAAGAAGAATGTATTCGCCATTTCATGATACCACAACTGATACTATTGATATAATTATCCCATTTGTGTCAAAAGTCCCATGTTACCTTGTTATGAATTAGGTTTGAACAAGGTGAAATAATAGTACGTTTTCTTACATAAGCTCCTCTTCTTTTTCTTCTTTCTTGTTATAGGGTTTTAACTGATTCCATAAACTCTTCTTCTTCTTTACTGTTATAGGGTTTTAGACAATTGTCGTCTATATCCCCTGGATCCTCTTCTTTTAAGATTTCCATGAAGTCTGAAAACTTCTTCTTCTTCTTTCTTCTTTTATAGGGTTTTAGACTTTTGCATAGTCTATATCCCCTGGATCTTTTTTCTTTTCTATTCTTTCTTTTATATGATCTCTGTTAGTTTGGTTTTTCTTAAAAAGATTTTGGTGTGTCTAAGAGTATAAAACTTTTCTGTTGGGGAGAGATCTGCACCTGTGAATAATAAGTTTATGTTAGGGTTGATTACTTTGATTTTTCTTAAGGCTTCTTTCAATTTTGTTCTGCTGGAGTGGAATCTTGGACAGTGTAGGATTAAGTGTTCTATATCTTCTTCTTGATTATGACACCATCTACAGTAAGGGTCATTTGTTTATTTTCATTCTATGTAGGTGTTTATTTAGTCTTGTGTGCTTAGTTATTATTCTAGTTATGCAGACATCTAATTTTCTATTTTTGGATCTTAACCATGGCTGCGGTTCTGTGTTCTGCAATAGATAATTCTTTGTGTTAAGAATTGTATTTAACTGAGTTTTTCCAGTTTCTCTGGTTTTTTTTTTTCATCTGTTTTATCTGTTTTTTTGTGTCTTCATGTATGGTTATGGATATCTTATTTTGTGTGCTTTTTTAGCTGCTTGATCTACTATTTCATTTCCCTTTATGTTTTTATGTGAAGGTATCCACTGTAACATTATTATTTGATTTTGATTTACCATTGTATATATCAATTCTTGTATTTCAAAAGTCATACTTTTAGAATTCTTAGGTTTCGGGTTAGATATTAGTTGAAGTGCAGATTTAGAATCTGTAAATAGTACTGATTTTGATAATTTGTTATTTTGTATGTATTTTAGCCCTTGTTTTATTGCAAAGAGTTCTGCTTCTATTATTTCTGTATTGTTTGGTAGTTTCCATATGTTATATTGTTATCTTGTATGTATATTGCTGCTGATGTGGAATCGTTGTTTATTTTCGAGCCATCTGTGAATAATTTTTTATAATTTCGATATCGTGTGTTTTCTAACATTATATATTGTGCTCTTATTATTTGTTCTGGGATATTTTTTGTTTGCTCATCTAAGAATTTTGTTTCTATATTTTTTGTAATATCAAACCAAGGTGGAATAGGGGTTATGTTTGACATTGTTTTTATCTTTATTTTCACTTGCAATTCTTTGTTTGTTTCTATTATTCTATGGATTAAGTTATTTTTATCCTTTTGAGGGTTATATTCTTTATATTTTCTGTTAACATTTTTTTTATTTGTGTATTTTCTTTTTTTTCTAGTATTTTTAACATTTGGGTGAATTCTTTTTCTTTTAGTTTATTTTTGATCGACATTTTATTTGTTAGGGCATAGAGTGCATTTATTGGAGTGGTCTTTAAACATCCAGTGGCTATTCTCAAAGCTCCATTTTGAACTGTTTCAATTTTTTTTATTTCTGTGTCATTTGCTGTTCCATAAATTGTTATACCATATTCTATTTTTGGTTTTATGTAGATATCATAGAATTTTATCATTGTCTCTCTGTTTGCTCCCCATGTTGTTGTTGATAATTTTTTCATTATGTTTATTCTATTTGTACATCTAATTTTCAAGTTATTAATATGGTTTTTCCACTTTAGTTTTGGTGCGTCGAATTCGAGTCCTAGGATTGTATGTTTATTTGTGAATTTTAGTTCTTCATTATTTATTTTTATTATTGGTATTTGTCTTATTCTTTTTTTTGTAAAGCACATTACTTTGCTTTTAGTTAAATTTAATTTAAGCTCCCAGTCGTTAGCCCATTTTACTATTTTATTTAATCCTACTTCTAGATTGATTTTTGCTTCTTCTAGATTTTCATTTATTGTTATTATATTTATGTCATCTGCATATATTATTTTGTTGGTTTTTACTGTTAGATTTAGATCTGACATCATTATGTTGAATAGTAATGGACTTAATGGAGATCCTTGTGGAAGTCCTTTACTTATTCCTCCTTCCTCGGATTTTTGGTTTCCTATTATTATTTGGTAGGATCTATTATTTAAAAAATTAGATATCCATCTGAGAGGAGTACCCGTTATACCTAGTTTAGCTGCTTTTATTATTATTGCATCATGGTTTACTTTGTCAAAAGCTTTTTCTAAATCTAGAGATGCTATTAGGGCATATTTTTTCTCTTTATAAGCTTTTTTAATATGAAAATCGATTATTTGTAATGTATCTATTGTTGAGCTATTGGGTCTGAAACCTGTTATGTCTTGACTTAGTTTGTTATTTTTTTCAAGCCACCATATTAGTCTATTGTTGATTATGCTTTCCAGCATTTTCCCTATACATGAGATTCTACTTATGAATCTATATGATTTTTTATTTGCTGGATCTTTATCCGGTTTTAATATCGGATTTACGAGTGATTTTTGAATTCTATAGGATATTCTCCTTTTATCCACAACTGATTATAGATGTTTAAAATTTTTTCCAGTAGGTTATTTGGGATATTTTTATAAAATTCATAAGGGATACTGTCTGGGCCACAAGCTTTATTATTTTTTGTCTTTTTTATTACAGAAATTAATTCTTTTAATGTTATCTCCTTTTTTAATCCGTTCGTACTTGGCAATTCTATTAAACTTTTAAATTCTGATTTTGTTATTAAGCATTTGTTTTTGTGTTTATTATACTTTGGAATTCTTCTTTTAAGAGTTTTAATTTTTTTTTGTTTCTTGTATTGGCTGATCATTATCTATTAGCGGGTAATTATTTATTCTATTACTGCCTGAAAGTTTCTTAATAAAATTCCATATTTTTTTGGTTGGGGTTCTAAAATCTAATGAGTGGCAGAAATTTGACCAACTTGTTCTTTTTTCCTTTTCTATTGTATCTCTTGCTATTATTTGAAGTTTTTTGTATTCTATTCTGTTTTTTTCATTAGGATTTTTTCTCCATTTATTGAATGATTTGTTTCTTTGTTTTATTACTTCTTTACATTTTTTATTCCACCATGGTTTTGTTGGTTTATTTTTACTATTATCATTATTTAATCTGAAATGTTTCATCCCTATGTTTTTTATTATTTCTGTTATTTCGTTCAGTGATTTTATATTGTCCACATCTATTTTTTGTATTTCTTCTTTAAATTTTATCCATCCTTCTTCATTGAATTTCCATTTTTCCTCTTTAACTATTGTTTCTCTATTGTGATTAATGTCTCTTATTATGATTGGAAGGTGATCGCTTCCTCCATATATTTTTGCTTCTACTTCTAATTTACTCAGTTCTGGGGTGCCCAGAACTAGGTCTATTGTAGACCCTTTACCTGTTTTCGGATCTATTCTAGTAATTTGTCCTTTTGGAGTTAACATCAGTATGTTATTTTGATTTATTAAATTAAACAAGTTTTATTCCAGTGATATTTGTTATATTTTGGTTTGTTTTTGAATTCCATAGCGGATGATGGGCATTAAAATCTCCTATTATGAGTTTTGGTTTTTCTATTTGGTTTATGTAGTGTTCCATATCTTTTTGATTTACTTTGTTACATGGGTTGTATATTAAAAGTAAGTGTAGCCATCCTCTTTTATAGCTAATCTTTATAGCTAATGTTTCGATGTTTTTATTTTGTAATTCATTTAGATTAATCTTCTTGTATTGTATATCATTTTTTATACAAATTGCTAAGCCGCCTCCCCTTTGTTCTATTCTATCATTTCTTATGATATCATAATCTTTTATCAAATTTGTCATTATTTGTAAGCCAAGTTTCGCAAATTGCGAATATCTCCGGGTTTTCTGTTTGAATTAGATATTCTATATCTATTTTTTTGTTTATTACAGATCTAGCGTTCCATAGTATTGTTTTAGTCATTAAACCAAACTGATATTTGTTTTAATATTGGAGCAACTTCAGTTATTATCTCTGTTATTATTTCAATTATTGTTTTGTCTGATTTGAATTTTTCGGTTATATTAGTTATTAATTTGAAAATTCCTTTTGTTATTTCAACAAATGAAGGTTTTTCTTCTTTTTTTTTTTGTTCTTCTTCTTCTTCTTTCTTCTTCTTTTCTTTTATTGTTGGGGTTTTGTTTAGTGGTGTTGGTAGAGACCATGTTATGGGGGATTCTGTGAGTTTCTTGTCTTTTATGTTTTGTTCCTTTGTGTGTGTTTGTTCTTTTGTTTTTTCTTGACTGTTTTTTTGTTTTGATTTTGTTGATTGAGTTGGAGTATTTTCTGCTCTGTTTGTGTTATTTTTTTGTTTTGTGGGTGTTTTTTGTGCTGGTGTTATGTTATTTGTTTGTGTTAGTATTTTAGCATATGTTTGTGTTATGTTTGGGTTTGTTTGTTGTATAGTGTTTGTGTTATCATCTGTTTGTTGTTTGTAATCTGTTTCTGAGTTGTGTATTTCTGCTGTGGTAATTATTATGTTTTTTTGTATTGGTTGATTCTGTTTTTGTGTTGTTGGGTTTAAGTGATGGAAAAGTTTTTTTACTTCTAAGTTATTTGGTGTTGTGTTTTTTTTGTTTATTTCTTGGGCTTTTTGATGAATTGGGCAAGTTTTATCGTATGCTGTGTGGTTACCTTTACAGAAAAAGCAATGAGGTGGATTTTTGCAATCTTTATATTTGTGATCTTGTTGGCTGCATTTACTACATCTTATTTTGTTTTTGCATGATATCAACCCATGGCCATACATTAGACACTTAAAACATTTGGATATTGGGAATGTGTATTGATATACCTTATAACTTATATGACCTATTGTTAATTTGTTAGGTAATGGACCTCTGAATGTTATTTTCAGGGATTTAGTAGGAATCCATTTATTTTCTCCTGATATTTTACTTGGTTTATGAAATCCTTGTTATATCTTTTATGTATGTATCTGGCCCCATAGTATCTTGGTTTTTTCTTTGATTTCTTCTATTTCTATATCTGTTTCTACTGGGGATATTGTTCCATAGGAGCATCCTTGATCTTTATTTGATGCAGGTTGCTTACAGTTTATTTCCCAGTTGCCTAGGTATTTAATTTCATTGAGAGGTCCAATTTTTGATATATCTACTACCTCGAATCTAATGGCTTTTCCATCTCCTATTACTCTTAATGAATTTTCAATTATGTATTTTTGAAAAATTGATTTATTTATGGCCTCAGTTAACCTTATTGGATGGTTGAAGTTTGAGGTATTTGATTTGTTTGTTATTTGTATTAGAATAACATTTTCTTGAGGGGTACCTTGAGTACTGTTCCGTAGGTATGGTTCTCCGTGGTCTGTTTGCCGGTTTCTTCGTTTCTTGCTTGTTTGGTGTATGGGCAATCTTCGCTATCACTGTCTCGTCTTCTGCTGTTTTTCTGGTGTTCGTATATCATTTCATTGTCTTTTCCAGGTTCTTCACCTGGATCAAGATCAAAGTTTCCGTTCATAAGCTTTCACTTCACTGAGTTCGGTACTTTTTAAAGATTGATCACTCTTACACGTTGATGTTCACTCTTCAAAGTCTCGACCGGTTCTCCTTTTGAGAGTTTTGACTTCTGTTTGCTTCTGAAAACTTCAAACCCGAGCCCCAGGAACGGTTCCGAACGGTTTGTTATTGTTGTCGTTCTTGTAAATTGCGTTCGGTGAATCCAGGGAGTCCCTTTCGGTTTCCGAGTTTTCGCTTTCTTTTCTATTTTGTATTGGATTTCAGGCCATAGAACTAAGAAGAAATGTAAACTCTTAAAAGATAGAATTATATATTAGTAGTGAATTTGGGTATTCTTGAAAAATAATCTTGCAATCGGAGCAGTTCGCATAAAGGAAAAGTGCCATTTAAAAGAATTGGTTTAAAGTTCATTTTGAATTACAGGCTGTCATGCAACATAAAACCAAATAATAAAATTGCAGGGCTGCTCTAATGTGTCACTCAAGAACACACTACCATCAAAACTATACAGTATAATCAAATTTAGGAGTAGGTTAGAATTAGAACAAAGTAATAACACCAAGCCAATACTAAAGCAGAATACGAAATTAAGCCAAAAAAGATTAAGATATTACTTTAAATTGTAAAAGACAAAGTCTCATAAGGTCTTTTTCCGGTGCCAAGAGGTGTAGTACTACAGATTCCCATGACTCCGCCCCTATTTATGGGAGCGAAGTCATATATATATAAGCAACTGCACCTGGTTGATGAGCGCGCGGAGCACCTCTGCTCGTTTTAAAAGTGGAAGAAAATGGGAAGTTCAAAGTTGATGGTGCACTGTATGGTGCAATATTAGTATATTTGATGATGTTAATGAGGATATTATTGCACTAAGTACTAGTTTGAAAGTATTTACGCGCGCGCGCGCGTGTATATATGTGTGCATATATGCATATATATTATATATATACATACAGAAATGTATATATACATACATACCTATATATACAGTATACACACACACACATATTCAAACATATGTATACACACATGCATATATATATATTATATATATATATATATATATATATATATATATATAATATATATATATATATATATATATATATATATATATATATATATATATATATATATATATATATATATATACACACACACACACACAAATATATATGCATTTTTGTATATATATGTATATATATATATATGCAGAAATGTATTAAAAATATACACTACTACCATATATAATAATATAGAGTTTAAGGTTTATATGCTTTCGTATTAATTAATAGGGCTACGGCAAAGAAGAGCGAGGTTCAGATTTATCTTTCGCATGTGTATATTTATATTTTTATGCGATATGTCATGTAAGGCTACTGTTTTTTCTTATATCATTTATGCTTTAATCTTGGGCAATATTCAGGTCTCCAAAAGTGTTGCGTGACGAATAATATACGGGGAAGTATCTCATGTTTTATTTACATAATGTGTTCGAATGGTTAAAAGAATATTATGAAAATCTATATTAGGTTTTACATAATCATTTTGCTTATTATGTATATATAATTGAATATGCACAGGTAAACTTATATATCCTTTTGAATGTTGTTGATATCAATCAATAAATAGTGTCATTTTCAAAATATTTAAAGAAGTGTGACCTTCGAAACCATTGTCGATGGACGAATGAAGAAGTATGATGGGAGGCGCTTAGGGCCCACGCATTTTCAACTGATTTCGATAGTTTTCCGTCGTTTGATTTGTAATTTGAAGATGTTGATAACTAACAACTTGTATTTATTGTTATTTTCCTAATGTTACATCAGTAAACCTGTGACTTGTTAATTGATACAATTCAAAAACAAAATCAGATTCGTCAACTCGAGTACAATTCCTAGGAATGGGGGTGGAGCCGTACCTGTGGCAACAGCGTAGAAGCATCGGCAAGGTTGCTGTCGCGATCGGCCTGGAGAATGTCGCAAATGAAAAAAAAAACGACACTTTCTAGTGTAGTTAGACAGTTTCTTGGCACCGGAAAAAAGGCCTATACTTACCACAGGAACGGCGTTATACGACAACAGTTTTCCCAAATAAATAAACCTATAAATATTTCTACAATCACAAACACAGCAGTTTATTACACTGTCACTGATCTGATTCAACTCATTTCCAAACTTCCTTTAGACCTGTAAGTCGTACTTCCCTCCTTTTCCAGCTCACAAGACAATTGATAAGCTGTAGATAGAGTATTATGCACTAGTTCAGTACTCGATGTTCCAGACGGATAGGGACGCATGCCTATTCTATCACTATTGAGAAATCAGGTATTACAAATCTCTCTCTTTCTGCCTAATTGGAAGGCAACGTTGAGTAATATGCTACTCCAAGATAAGATGAGGTATGACTGGGGTGACATTGGGGCAGCAGAATTTTCACTTGTTTCTAGAGGAAGTGGAGGGAGCATTTCTGGTGCTTGAGATAACAAACACAGTGTAGTTATTGGGCCTGATTTACCCATTAGTTTAAACTTGTGTGAGAATATGATATTTTGAGGACAAATAGTAGTAACGAATTGTTCATAAGCATATGGATCAAACGTTCTAACCGCCTTAACTAAATTAAAAGCCTTCTGACCAATAGTGGGAGAATCAGCTTCTGCATCTATAAGGTTTCTGGGCTGGCAAGTGTGGGTTTGCCATCCTCATATCTCGGTATCAAGATATAAAACCAAGGGTGAGGCCACACTTAGGTGAAGGCCCGGGCGAAGCTAGACTACGCACATCTCACTGAACTGACCTGCATCAACATCTGTCTCAAAGAAGTGCGTGAAGTCTGGGAGCTTTAAGACAGGTGCAGAAACAAGAGCTTCCTTAAGGCTCTGGAAAACTCGGGAATAATTAAAAAGTATCTTTTCCTATCAGATTGGAAAATGGTGTCGCTATCCTACCAACCCTGTGTCTCTCCCTAAAGATTTCTCTTACACTCCTGGGTCTCCTCATCTCCTTGATGGCACCCATATATTATCATTCCACTTCCAGAGACCAAAGTCCCCGATTTTTTCTCTACCTGAGCAAAAGTGTATTTACTTAGGTCAAGTTCAGATCAGCATCAAGCAAGAACAGGAGGGTCTCGCACAACGAATCCATATGACTCTCGAAAGTAAAGACCACCCGATCATTCAGACTGGCCAAGGTGTGTCGGCCCAACACAGCAGACAGGGACCAGGGGAGCCTGAAGATGCACCTCTCTCTGGATACTGCGGAAGAGCAGGAACTTCAGGAATGGTGGACACACTTCTGTGTAAAATTAGAGTGGAATGCTGATTGATCGGATGGCTAGGTAACATTTGTATGGAATATATATATATATATATATTATATATATATATATATATATTATATATGTGTGTGTGTGTGTGTGTGTGTGTGTGTGTGTGTGTGTGTGTGTGTGTGTGTGTGTGTGTGTATTTTCCACTTTTTGTTCTTTTGAACTTTATAGAAAGTCTGCATCAGTCACTGAAGAAACAGTGATTGTGATACGAATAAATAATTCGATAATATTCTTGTGCATAAGATCACTCAGTGTCCGACTATCATGTATTTAGAAGTCAGAATCAGTAGGCAAGAACATCATTTTCGTATTAGTCCACGTCTTTCGACACTGACTCCAGTGCGCTGCGGTAGAACTAGGTTAAGTATATAACAACGCAACTGGAGCGCCAGGGCATATATCCCGCTGCCCATCTGTTTCTTGTACCCAGAAATTAACATATGTCCAAGAAAATGACCTTGTAGAGCTTTCGAGCTTGTACAGTGATGGCGTTTTGGCCTCACATCCGAGGGGTAGGTGGTTCGCGCCCCGTCAAGGCGCACCAAGTTGCAATCGTCGCTTGGTTCAAGGTCTATATAAGTACTTATATAAACCTTGGCTTGGTTACTGCTGTGGCTGGGCACCACGATAAGGCCTGAGCTCTGTCGCGCCTGCTGTCACACGTTGATCGAGTCGGCATTAGTCGACACAGGCCGGGCTCCCCTCATAAGCATATCCCGAGCGAGGCTGAGATTCGCTTGTCGACTTCCCATTCCGCTTAGAAACGGATGAAGGGAGAAAGATCGTTAGTAGATATGTAAAGAGGACGGTCATAAGGCTAAAGGGCAAAGGCGTCGTTGGCGTACCTCAACCTCAACCTGAAGGACGACGGGGGATGGAAGGGAGTTGACTGGAAGTATTCCGTAAATAAACTAAGACCAGAGGAAGAGGAACTGGGAACAGAAGTGCCCTTCGAACAAGAAATGCTCCACGTCCAGATTAATCAACTGGAGGAAGACGTCGATGGGCAGAGAAGGACAAGTTCCTAACCGAAAAAAAAAAAATCATCATCTCTCTCCGTCAACATTCAAACATCATAGACGCAGACAAGGGGAGTGAGACTGCACCAACCAGCATGCAAGAGGGATTATCACACAGCCTCGGGAGATGATGGTCCCGTCTGGCTTATGGGTCTCGGGCAATCCACTCTAATGATGACCTAAAACCTTGGTAGAGGTACGCGTCAGGGCAACTAGATGCCATCTACTTCGGGCGACGGTGAAAGGTAGTCGCACTGCGTTCGCTGGTCATGGAAATATAGTAGAAGCGTCGCCCAGGTAAGAAGCACTGAAGACCATCCTGTCGGGAAGCTAAATGGTGACATCCTCCGCCCCAGATCATACAAAGTCTGTAACGCCAGAAGATGGAAGAATGGACTCGAGAATCGAGTTAACACATTACGACATCGACGAGGGTGAAGCAGGACCAACGACTTAGAAATCAGGATGCAAAGCTTTCGGGAGAAGCAGGCATGGATGGTGAAGTGGCGTTGACCATGAAATGACAGGCATGTCTGGGGAGCCGCTCCTTCAGAAAGTCTGACTGTAGACGTGAAAATTACTATCTCTTGTTATCTCCTCCCTCTCAACTGCACACTTTCACCTCGCCAAGATGCCATTCACTGTGTCTCTTGCGATAAACAGTACGTTTGTTTCATTAACCGTGTTTCTTAACATATGTTATGTTTGAGGGGCATGTCAATAACACCCTCTTCCTGCCATCACTGGGACATAAGTCATCAGATGGACTAGTCAGCAGTGCACATTATCTTTCCTTCTCCCGATATCCGCATTCACATGCCTGACAAACAAGGTCCCCAATTTTAATCTTCACATTGTTCGTTTCTCCTGCCAACAGTCGCCTCGCTCCATAAACCCCTAGACTGCTCTCTCAGTTCAGTTCAGTTAGATTTGCTGTCATGCTTCGCCCGGGCCTTTTCTCTGGAGTGGCCCGGTCTGTGTCAACTATTTCTTGTTAACTCGTGTGTTTTCTTTGAACTGAATGGTTATCGTGGTGGCTGAATTGCAAGCAAGCGATCCAGCTGCCATGGAGTAAGCATGTGGCATACCCTTTTTACCAGCCCGGCGGCTGTGGTAAGTGGTCCCTGTCTTAGAAATTGTGTATTCACAATTTTGCAAGTAATGTAACGATGGCGTTAGACTCGCCGCAGTGTTTGCATAACCTGGCAGTCTCGTCATCAATAATTTGCCAAGCGCATGGGTAACCTAGTCTTAATCTGTGTAGTATGACTTCGGTACCTTTTTTTTTTTTGTATTTAGAGGAAGGCCAGTGTAGCATCTGAGTACCAATTGGCAGCAAGCGAATTTATGGCATTTTCTTTATGCGCTCCCAAGAGGACTGCACATGCTGTAGCTTTGGTACTTTGGCTTAGTCTCCTTCGGCTTGGTTTAACGATCATGGGGGATGGGGGCATACCCCTTCCATTTTCGTTTAGTTTGTCAGCAAGCTTATCCCCTTGAATGCCAATATGGCTTGGGACCCAGTTTATGATAATTCTTCTACCCTGACCGATTATTGTTTGGGCTATGGTCAGTACAGATGTCAGAAGGTAGATATTGTCTTGGAGCATGCTATGCTGTAGACTGTCAATGGTTTTTCTAGTCTGTGAATGGCAAGATCGTCAATGAAGGATCATTGTGGGCTATACCCAATGTATACCACATCTGATTTTGGGCTTCTTTGGTAGAGAGTACGCGGTTATGCTCGGGCTCTTCCACAGGAGATACCGACAACCGTTCAGGAGTCTTATTCCACTTGGAGGAAGGGTTTGAGGCACACATATAGAGTCGACTTGTGACAATTCCTACATTTTTAAACATACTTAAGAATAAGGAATTACATGCATAGTAGTATCCTATTGCAACTTGTTAACCAATAAATCTGCACACTGAGATAGGTTTATGCGTCGCAATCACCTCTCATGATATTCTACGTCCGTGTAGTATGTGTTATATGTTTCCTTGAGCTACCTGGTATGGAGTGTTATGTTAGCACCACAACTTTGACCAATGACGCCTAATTTCGCTGCGTCGCTTTAGTGGCACATTTGGAATGGAGGCATAAGGGACAGATTACTGGACAAGAATAGCTTTTGTGTCTTTTTTCTCAGTATGTTGAATAGATAGGATTTAAGGACGAAGAATTGTAGATTCATCAGTTTCGTTTGTCCACGCGCGGTTTTCATTATTTGGGTTTGTTGGGAGGCGCCTGGAAGAGAGCATCCATAGGGCCAACATTGTTTGTCACTTAGTCTCAGAGAAACCACACGAGGGACCCTTTTATGCCAACTGAATGCTATTCGACCACACTAATCATGGTCGTCTATGTGTTTGAAGCCAAGAGTTGTCGCCAAGCAAACTGAGCTGCGAGGTGATAAATCTTGACGGATGAGTTGGGCGTTCTGAGTACTCTTTGTCTATTACACCTTACTGAGAATTTACTTGAATGCCATCTGAGCTAAGATCAATGGTATAAAGAGAATTGGCCATGATTACATATTTGACCATATGTCAAGTAGATTCAACATTGCGAGTGATGCCAAACCATGTAGGTAACGTTTTGTAAATTTATCTTACAGAGCCTGGAAATCCATGTAGGAGATGTGATTGCGTATGTACCATTTGTGGCAGGACTCGCCTCAGATATTTTCGCTGGCCTGCTTTTCTATATTACTTTCGGAGTGATTTTGTTGACCGAGAGAAACAGTACTTTGGCTTTGTATATATGTAGTGCTGGAAGCAATGACGTGGCGTACACGAATAGCGTAGTCAATCAATAATCAAGAGTACATGGTATACGGACAGCTTTGTACAAGAAAATCAGAAGTGTACCAATTTGAGTGTCCCGACGGTACACTGAGAATTGCTCATATTACCACTGTCCTCACAGTCTCTATCTTTTGGTTGAATTACGAGCCAGTGAAGTATAGTAAGTGATCTCACTTTTTGATCGATTATTGTGTCCTTGATTTCAGTTCATATTTAAAATATATGTTATATTCCTGATCTGGCGAAGTGTTATATTTTTAGGATTAGATTTGCCTGCCATTTCGACTTAATTCAAGATATCAATGGGAATGCTGCTGGCACTGAGTCAAGTGTGTATGTTATAATGTTTATATTAAGAGAGAGAAAAAATTAGATTATTTGTGAATCATTTAAGCTGTTCATCAGTTATTTTTTGATTCTTGTGTACAGAGTGCACTGAGGATATTGTTTTTATGAACTACCTGTACCTAGGCTAAAACATCATTTATTGCATGACATGCTTACTTAGATTCAGACATATCTCTTGAGAGCCTTTATTGTTAATGGATTCAAATGGTTCTGTTAAAAGGCTTTATTGATGGCCAGTAAGCAAATATCGTGTAGATCAATACCATCTCGTGCTTCCACCGTACGAAATGTGAGTTATGTTGGTAACACTGAACGTCGGAGCTGTATATAAATATTGGTACGGAGGTGGTTGTGCATGAGGATGGCTATGGATAGTGTATATGTCGTAGGAAGCAAAGTATCCCGAGAACGTACGCCCCTCTCCTGTGTCGGGCGAACTATTGGGTACTTTCATACTCTTTTTTTCATCTATATTTGTCCGTTATCGTACAAAGATGAATGTCTGGCGCGAGAGATGATGATGATGCCGCAACATTGTGTATAAATGCTTGGAACAATGATTTGCCAGTCATGGAATCCCTAACTTATCTTAAAGAATGGGGTCAATGTAAGTCGCAGAATTGCATCCAACGCTTACTGGGCTGATGAGGAGAGCCTAGAAACTTGACTATGTAAACCCTCCCATATGTAGGATCTTAGGGGTCACCGAGATGGCATAGACAGTCAAGCTGGAGGAACTTGTGAGCCAGTCAAAGCTCTTCATCTGTATAAGTTCTAAGGAAGAACAACCACAGATGGGTGAGGATGCATCTATCTCAGTTTATTAAGATTAATGCTCTGTGTATTAATTGTCTACTCTGTGCCAGTGGTCATAACATTATAAAACCAAACTGGTCCCTTTGGTGAGAGAGCCCGTGCAGGCTCGATCATGGATTAACAAGTAGGAGGGTCCTATTTATATCTGGCACGCTGGTTCTAAGAAGTAACAATATCATTTGCTTGATTTTTGCGCAAGAAGCAGTCTCTCGACGAAAGCGCTAATGGAGGGATAAGTCACATAAAAATCAAGTGGGCCTGGCTCCACCTAATTCTTGGCTCTTTTAGGGTATGGAGAATCTATTACTGGATACACTTCTCAGCATCGAGGGGGCAGTGTGGCCACGTTTGATTGTCCAGGACTTGTTGATCAACCTGGAGGCCTGACTAGGGAGGAATGCAAAGCATCGCTCAGTCACTGTCATGACTCAAAGTGGGAGAGCCAGATGAGAAGTGGACGAATTAAAATATCGCGATGCCAGAAGACACAATACACTCTTGGAGCTTGATCGCTAGTAGTATGCATAAAGACTGGTTTTGAGGTATGTGAATTTATGTAAACAAAATGAGTTTACCTTTATTACTTCAATGAAGAGATATAATCATATTGTGCCATTCTCTCGCACTTGTTTTCCACAGAATTCAGATCTGACTTAAATGCTCTGATGAGAGCAGCCTTGCATTCCTGGAGTTTAGGTTTTTGCTGTCTTTAACCAGCTCACTCGAGCGAAATTTGTGCAGGTTGTTGCTTGGCGCTTGTCGAGAGTTGGCACTCGAGCTAGAGACTCGAGTACTAAACAGCGACAATTCAGCTTTCGAGATGCATCGCTCGTACATTGAGACGAGGCTTAGCATGCGCGATGCGGTGCTCATTATACGGGGCATTTGGTCGAGAGGTTCAGGCGGTTGGGGCTGACGGGGTTCGCACTCGTTTTGCCCAATCAACGTCCTGCATAGCTTCGTAGATGCTTAGGTGTCTTGTGCGAAAGAGTAAGATGCAAAGGTCGGTGTAACACGAAGTTCGCAATCCGACATTTTTTCCGTAGGCTATAATCTCTGTGGGGCCAGCTTATCTTCGCGTGGGGCTACTTCGGCGCAAGAGGCGCTATACACTCTGAGAGAGGTAGGGCTTACAGGGTTTGGTAAGGGAGTTCTTTGTCGTCGGAAGTTTTTTTTCTGCACCATAGTACCAGGCCCGTCTTTGTGAGTTCTGGACCAAGGGAAGCGAGTTTTGGGGGTATGTTTGTGATGTGGCCTGATTTATGGCCTCGATTGGCCCATGCCTCTAGCACATCCACATATTTCATTGCTTGCTGGGGTTATCGTCTTTCAGAACAGCGGGCCATAGCCTTTGCTGGGAGTTTCCAGGAGGGAGTGGAAAATGAATAGAGGGGATTGGAGGGAGAGAGAAATGTAAGCGCGTAACACGCTAGTGTGTAGGTCTGAAGTAAGGGAGCTCGGGGTTCACATTTGTTGAGGAGAAAGGGTTAGATGGAGAATAGTGTGTGGAGGGTGTTGACGCTTAGGGTAAACGGAGGCATGATTGTCAGGAGGATGGATAAATCTATGAAAGTAGTTTGGATTAGAGGAGGGTAGGTGAGAGCTTATTATGGGGAGGCCAGTAAGGTAGGGATATGAGTAAGGAGAAGGAGTGAGTTCGGACTCAGTGCTCAAAATCCCTGAGTGTAGGACGAGTGCGCGAGACATTGGAGGAAATTCTATCTCTCAAGCAATCAGCTTTGAATATCTTCTATGGTTTCTCATCCACACGCGATTTTGGTTTGGAGAGACCTATTGTGTGCACATAACGTTCTCTACCTTTATCAGAAGTTTGAGTGGTAGACACGGAGACTGGGTTGGCTATGAAGTGAAATAGAGGGTTTACAAGAGGGCTATCGGCCTGATGATATCAATGGGTTGGGTGATAGGTACTTAGAGGAGGGTGGTTTGGAAAGGTTTTGTCTGAAGAGTGAGTCTACTATAGTGCGGAATGGAAGAGAGGAGGGGCGGGCGGTGTTTGGGCTGTAAGTATAGAGCATTAGTATGCTGTGCACGGGAAGTATTTCGAGCTAGTAGTGTCGTGATACAATTTTAGCAGATGGGTGTACAAATCAGAATTTGACCTGGAGTGATCGACAGGTAGGAGTTTAGAAGTGACAGTGGAAGAAAGTCAGGTATGCAGTGCTGGCAAGTGAGGGGCAGGCTGTATGAAGCGCAATATGCGTTTTCTTAAGAGGTTTGGTAAGGGGCTCTTATGCACGACAAACAGGTACGGCGTTTGCCGCTATACAATTACTAAGCTGTGATAAGCGAGTATATGAATTATGAACAACCGTAAGGATCCCCGGTCAGGCCATGACTGTAATATCTCAAACTAGTCAAGTGGCTTGCAGATTCACACCAGCAAAGTGAGACCATTTTTTGGTATGTAAAGCCATCTCCACATCAGGTTTGGAGTGGAGTAAGATGATTATGACCCCTGAGAAGCGAACGGATCCCATAGATAGTGGTCTCCTGGATCATGCCGACGTCCAATGCCTCTTAACTCGCACTCATTGACTGGAGAAGGAGTTCTTTTTTTTTTCCAATTATAAGACTACAACAGTTTATCCATCACAACTGTAGAATGCTTGATGTGTGCCATATGGTTACCTCCAAGAGTCACTTACATCATAGGTACTGTCAGGAGGCGGCTTCCGGAACTTCGCGACCGAAAGACCCCCTGTTGAGTTGAGATACAGAGGGGCCCTCAAACAACAGGGAGAGTCATCATCCTCTTCTTTCGTTCAACTAGACATCAAAAAGAAAACCGGTAAATTTCAATTTTGGAAGTGGGACTTCTTCGCCTCTCTATAAAAATACATTATGGGGTGCCAGAACCAGTTAACACGTGGTGTTGTCGCGGGCTGTTTTGAATCGGCTTTATGACATGGGTTGGGGCCTTTTGTGTTCCCCTTCAATATGCGGAGCTAGGGGCAATGTGCTGGGGTCCTCGGGTGGAAACGGCAGTGGGTGATTTTGGGTTTGTAACAAATTAAGAAAAAGAAATAAAACGTGGTACTGAGTCTCCCTCGCTACAGAAACACCCGTGCCCTCAGCAGTACTTGTGATTAGAAACACTTGTTGGCATCTCTTTGATTTTTATGTAACTATATTTTTTTTTTAGGTTTCTGTATCGTTAAGGTAACCGTTGTTTCTGTCCTAGACTCAGCTCACTAATTAGCAAAGGCCTCCTTGACTGTGGGGTATTTCTGGGGATGGAGATATTCCAGCATTTGGATGGGGCAGGTGTTCTTCCCTTAGGAAGGTTGGGGGGGGGGGGGGAGAAGGGGTCCTGTTCCTTTATTTTTCAAGTCCTCAGACATAGTGCCTGGGGGCGCTGGGTATGAAATCAGGATTGCTTTTTTGGTTTTGCTGCTACTTTTTGAGGACTTCCTGTTTCGTGACAAGAGCAAGCCAGGCTCCAGGCATGATGCCTCTTGGCACAGTTTAGACACTTGGCAATTGTGTCCTGGCCATCTTTGTGTGCCTTGATACACACTTCTGTTTCATGTGTCTTGCTGCACACACCACATTTGGCTTTGGCCTTGCAGTTGGCCTGGTGGTGCCTAAATTTTTGGTACGTGAAACACCTCAAGGGCTCTGGCACATATATCCTGAGCCTATACAAGCCCCAGTTACCCAGATCAAGGGTGGTGATTGGGGCTCCCTTGAGGGTGACCAGGACTTGCCTGGTTGGAGACTTCCCTTTGCACAGTCAGGAAGCCTCCACCACTTGAGGGAGAGACATTATCACCTCCATGTCAAACCCTAGTGGAAAACCAAGTAGCACCATCTTTGGTACCTTAAATTTCGTAAACTGGTTTGGGGTGGGTTCAGACTCTTTTACGAAATCAATGAAAGGGAATTTTATTACAAGTGATATTTTGGATAATGGAGAAACACTTCCTCATTAACATGAAGCACATCAAAGACCTTTTATAAAAAGCTTACTTAAAGAACCCTATGATAGACTGCTATTTTGGTTATGGTGGAAATCTCTATGTCCAGACAGTTCAGAATACCAAATAAGAGGTAGACTTGCCTTGTGACAGAACATTGCATGATGTTCTAATATGTGTGCCTAACAGCCAATCTCTGGGATTTTGAATGCCATGAGATAACACCATAAAGAGCGCTAATTTCAGAAGATTCACATTTTATTCAAATGTGTTCAGCAACGATTTATATTCTGATAGTACTGTATATAAGATTAACATTTTTATTCAGTACTTGAGTTTCCTTCCCCTCAAGAGTTACTCTTCATCCAAGTACTACTACACTCATCTGTTTCCATCAGTTCCCTTAAGTCTAAAGGAAAAAATCAACAAACACAATAAATGTAAATTTTATTGGAAATGGAAGGGATCCGTACAGTATGTACACAATTTTATGATTTAACAGGTATATTTGCTTGCAACTCCATTTTAACTTTCTATGCAACAATTCCCCTCGACTTTGGTCTATAAGAAGCAAAGCCATCTTTCTTCACAACCGGCATTTTGGGAGGTTGCAGTGAAGCCCTTGCAGCTACCCTTCGCCCTGCAATATCTATTTCAAACCTGGAAGTACCAAGGATGTAATCTGGAGACATCACTCTTCCATCTGGGTGCTTTACCCAACCCAGACACACCATCTTGTTTAAAGTGAATCCAAATCTGTAAATACCAAAATGAATTAGTTTTGATTCTTTCATTTATTTATATATAAGTATGTGGAAATGAAGAAGGATTGAGAGAGGAAAAGAGAGAGAGCATAGTTTACAAATAAAAAAGAAGCACTGGAATCCAAGGCAATTTTTATCAAGATTATTTTAAACTTTGCCAACAATTATTCATATTTACTCTAGCCAATAACAAGCAAGTGCTGCCACTGCTGCCAAGATGTACTGACAAAACATATAAAAACATAAAGAGTGAGGGTGGAAGGAGGAGAGAGATGCTATAAACAAGAACCATGGGAATTGGGAGGAATGGGAGGAGAGAAAGACAGGATGGTTTCTAACCATCTTAATTCCTTTATTCCTCCCCAATCCCTTGCCCGTTGTTGTCAAGGGGGGGCTTTAGGAGACAGAGATGAGACCCAATACAAGGGATCTCCTCTGCTAGAAGCATCAGCCCTGAACTCAAAACTAATTTGGGCAAGGTCTTTTTTCTCCCTTCTC